>JAOTOL010001658.1:4907500-4958160 GCA_034440575.1 Imbricaverruca yamaguchii
GTGCCATGTAGTGAGTAATTTTGTGAGTCTGTACAAAAGGCTACTATTGTATGTCAGTGTACTGGCTAGTGCTGTCAGTGCAATGAGTAGCGTTGTATGTCGGAATACTGGGTGATGACGTGGACCAGTGCAGTGACCAGTGGCTGGCCCCACGGTGAGTCAGCCGGCCCCCAGACCCGGACGGCCACCAGACCATTGATCGGCCCGGCGACCACTGTTGTGCCGGCTTCCCACTGCTGCCGCCGCGTCATGAGCCGCGGCACACGTGACGCACAAGTGACGTCACAGACAGGCGACCGGCCGGTTCGCGCAGGTCCGTCCCGCGGACGGTGGCAGCTAACTGTCGCAAAGTTGGCGGGGGAGAGACATTTGGAACCAAATTGTTTCGACGCAGCATCCGCAGGGTCAAGCTCGTTCGAAGTTTGGAGACCGCAGCCCATCTGCCCCCCCCCCCCATACACACGCACATACAAATTCGTACACCATGAGTTGGTGATATGGAGATCTACAATGAGTGGACGTAAACAAATTGGAAAAAAAAAAAACTTTTTGGCCATGAATCCTGGCCGTGATGGTCTGAAAACAAAGGATGTGAGTACGGCTTCAACAAAAATTAGTTTTTAGGATACAAAATAAAATACAGGTTTCCGCCGTTATTCGTCTTTTGCAAGTTAGTATCCCCATTGTCAGCAGTGACGACAAAGTGACGCTGGACAGAACTAGTGCGATAGTGAATTCCTTTGTAGTTCCGTACAAATCTGGTGGTGACGTCATCGGTTCTGGATGGCAAGTTCCTGCTGTTTCAACTCACGTGCGAATCGACACTATCAGGAACTGACCTTGAACCAAGGACGGGGACCAGCATCATATGTCAACACTAAAACTCCACCCATGCTCTACTCTAATAAAACTAATTCCAGAACGATGTCTAACATGACGCACCGTTCCCACTGTGCCCGGACCCGCATGACGCACCAGTGACGTCACCTGACCCGGGCATGGCGTGACGCGCCGGCGCCGCCGCTGTTCCCCAGCGCCGCGTGACGCACGGGTGACGTCACCGTTCCCCAGATCCGCGTGACGCGCGGCCGCCGTCAGCTGGCGTCGGCGCCGCTCCGCACAGGGGGAGCCGACGGCCTGTGCGAGCGTCGCTAGGCACCGCAGTCCCGTTAAGAGAATCGCGCCAAATACCGGCCGGGCTCGACGGGATTGGCGGCTTTTGCAGCCAGTAATGGCGCCACCGGACAGTGGGCCGGCATTTTTAGCCTACGGCATACCAAAGGCGGCGGTGTCGGCCTGAGTCGTGGGGGCGCGGGCCGGGAACAGATGCTGCCGCTGCCGGGACAACACGCAGTGTGTCGCGCGCACCGTGTTGATACTGCGCGCGACGGAGCTCGACTCAACCTGCGAGTGCGGGGAAACTGCCCCCATTCAGCCATGCTGGTCTTGCGGTCGCGGAATTCTGCCCCTTTGAATGCGCTAAGTTCAGAGCGTACCTCCCACACGATAACAAAGTTTTCCCGAAGTTTCAGTTCTTAAACTGACACTATTCCGGACCCCTGTCCAGATAAGCCTTACCCCCTCCCTCTCAGCGATATTTCCCTTATAGATCTGATGGCGGTGTGCTTCAAACTGGCTGGATCTTCACAAAATGGGCCGTGATCCGGCTGAAATTTATGGGTCGCCATCTGAGCTATATCAGTATCTAACAGGATGCCCGTCACACACATTGTTAGGTGTGGTATCAGCAACGTCTTTGCATTTGGAGGATTTCGATAGCGATGATGAATTTGAGCAGACGCGTGAAGGTACGCTGAAGGTGACGGCAACGTGGAGGTGTCCCGATGGTGGTCAAGGACGTGAAGCTACCCCGACCGTGGGCGTGGACGTGTAGCTATACTGATGGTGGACGGCGGTAAAGCGTATCCCATCCCGATGGTGACCGAAATTATTTATTGTAGGGAATACCGATAACATTGTGGTTCTTGAAGTGAAGGCAACATTCAGATCCCTTGTTCGTAGATTAGTTTATATCACCACGCGATATCCAGAAGAAGTATCTAATTCTTTGTAAGGCATAATTCTTGAAAGAGACGAGGTTTAATCGGGTTTCAATATTCTGCTACCATGTACTGGGTATTAGGATGCGGGTGAAAACCGTGGTATGCTTCGCTAACACACTAATTCGTCAGACATATCTATAATCTAGAATCGGAAGAACTAACGGCACTCAGTCGTGTTCTGCTTCACATTCACATCTCGTGTTAGTCACAATCCAGATACTGAGCCAACGACGGCGGCATGCAGTGTCCATCAAACGTGAGCCGGTAAGGGACAATTGCATCCGGAATTTCCGTCATAGTGCGACGATCAATGCACGATAAACACAATCTTCTTAACCTAGAAATTATGATTGTCATTAAGTCCAGTAATATTTTATTCGTAGCAACATATTCAACGTTTCGGCAATAGGCAATCATCAGGGAAATCCCGATGATGGCCAATTACCGAACCGCGTAGAATTTTCCCGCTAGTATAGCATTTTTCAGACATAGCCACTCAAACATCTCTTCCTGGTTAAAGCTGGTGTTCGTCGTGAGGGAAGTGCCGCATTGCGACGGGTAGAGACGAGCCAATTAAGGCTTGCATCATATGTCGCAGAAATGTCAATGTGGAGGACCTGACGATGGCAGCCATCACAGCACAGCATGGACCGCACAGCCCTCGCCCAGCATGGACAGCACAGCCCCCGCACAGCCACCGCCCAGCATGGACCACACAGCCACCGCACGGGATAGATCGGACAGCCACCACCCAGCATGGGCCGGACACCCAGCATGGACCGGACAGCCACCGCCCGGGATAGACCGGACAGCCGCCGACCAGCACGGACCAGACAGCCACCGCCCAGCATGGGCCGGACACCCAGCACGGACCGAACAGCCGCTGCCCGGCACGGACCGGACAGCCGCCAGTCTTCTGGGCGCGTCAGCCGAGATGCTGAGCCGCAGATTGCCGTGTGAGGCTGTGGCTAAGACACGGCGCGGCCAGATTGGATCGGCCGCCGGTCGCTGGCCGGGCCGCGCCGCCGGCCGAGTTTCAGGCGTGCTCGCGCCGCACTGTAAGCTGCCGGAGATGCACGGCTGGCCACCAGGATAAACACGAGACGGGCGCACCGCCGGCAGTGCCAGCCAGCCCTGCTCGGCCGCCGGAGCCGCGTCAGGCACACAGATGGTTCGTTGGCTATTTGGGCTTAAGGGTGCAAAAATAATCAACTTGCTTCCCAAACCACGACTGATTCGGTCATACAGCGCCCAAGTCACACAGATGTCTGTCGGCTCAGACAATCGCCACTTTTGGGGCTTTAGATGACATCGAAATTAGCTACAATGTCGCAACAGAGGTTTTTCTCGATAGATACATGTCATTAGAACTTAGCCCTTCATTTCGTACCAATATATACGCCTTATTCAGCAACTACTTTGTTTTTGTTTTTTTACAATTAATGTTTCACCTACCCGGCCGAAATTTCAGGATGGATGTTTCTATAAATACTTCTACACAAGCAGTACCGGCCGGATTCCTTCTGGTAGTGATTTCTACCGACCAAGATCCCGGAGACGAGTGAATTTAAACTGGCGACTCCGATATCGATCTCGTTCCCGGGCAGGTCGTTATTTCATCGCCTGTATACGCGCACCACACACGAAGGCCAAGGCGCGAGAAAATACGCACCAAAAGGAAAGATTTGTAAATAATAATTTTAAAAAAACACACTAAAAGCCCGCATGCAAATCTCGACGGCAGTAATGTAGTCCAAAGCACTTGAGTTACAAATTGAACATTTTCACCTACAACAAAATATCTTATCCGTGTTTGGCGCAATCTCTGTAGCACCTTGTGCACTCAGTGCACAGGTAGATGGTGGAATAAGTTGGTTTGCGCTTCTTTCCCTGATTAGATTATGTAACTAAAATGTGTAAATAGTTGATAAGAACTTACTACATTTGAGCGCCACATGGATGAGCGAAAATATATCTGAACCAGTGGTTCTCAAACGTTTTCGGGCCACTTCCCTGCTCGTGCAACCCACTTCCAATCTTACTCAGCCACATAATATTACGCGCCACATGTTCCACTCCGTTTTCCTTGTAGTTCCATATTGGTCAGTTAGTAGCTTGGACTTAACATGCTCATTCTCAGAATGCAATCGCCCGAGGAGGGGAGTATATCTTTGTACATGGCACTGATTAAATATAAGTACTTGATTTAATGATGAAAACAACACAAAAACCGCGCTGCGTTGCTACCTTCATTTCTATTAGATGGTTCCGCATGGGCGGTTTTTATTCAGTCTTCGGCAGAAAAAAAAATGGTGGAGGGGAGGGGAGCAGATGCACAAGAAACAAAAATGGACTGAGCGCCTGATCAAGTTGCATATTTCAAGGCCACCGATTGTCCAGCACGGCGTTAGCACTGGATCACCGTATTCGCAGACAGGACTGATCCGTGACGTCAGTCTCATCCAGAGGACGCCACTTTGGTCACGGGACTTGTGGACGGGCTAACACAAATTGTCTCCAATCTGAGACTTATGAAATGCACAAATATATTGATGTTTAGAATCAGCGCATTGAACAGCAGCCCCCCTCCCCCCTAACAAATGCATTTGTTATCAATAACCGGCCTAGTATCCAAGTGCATGTACCCGGACCCTCACCGTCCAATTCCACACAATGAAAAATGTGTTAAAAGTTACAAAAGTAACAAAGAACAGGGGACTCACCAAAATCGAAGAAGATATTGAGCGTTACAAAAGACAACATGGTTCAAATCAGGTGGATGAACATATTTTTTTAACACCTCATGTTGGCAACCAGATATAATCGTCCCACGTTCTGATCATGCCACTGTGAAGTGGCAGGACCCAACTAACACGAAATTTGTGACAGTCACATGAAGCCGTGCTTAGTAGAAAAGAAGTGCATCAAGACACAAAGAGGCACCCATTGCTACGTTTCTAGTTGGTGCAGAAAACTGGTTTCAACAGAGATTTTCATTATTTCAACCTTACCGACAATCGTTGCAGTTACCGATGCAGTCAACCTTACCGACAATATCATTTGTCGGTTTCGGCGATTGGTTCAGACAAACCCATCGGCACCCACCCCGACAGACGCCCAAGGCGTCGCTCGGCCCCGAGGTCACGTGACCAGCATCTGCTGCGGCTTCGCCTGTGTCACTGCCGCCCACATCTACACTGTTCAGCCGCCCGCCGGCTGCCAGTCGGTCCACGAACCGTGCTGGACTGTGGTGGAATGTGGGCCCGGCACGAACCCCTCATCTCAGCGGGCAGCCGCCGCGAACAACCACTGCTGCGTCCGCGCCAGCCAGCCGCTGCCCGCCCTTTGTATAATTCACAAAACGTCCTCCCCACCCCCTTCTTAGACCTCATTGCCGAACCTGCCTTACGGCAAAGTTTTTGCGCACAAACACCCACCAGCACTTGTTACGTGTTATTGCCGCACGAAGGGCCAAACTCCCGTACAGCGCCCGCGAAGAGGCGACCTTCTCGTCGGCGATGCCCGGCTAGCGTCAATAAGGGTCAGAATTGTAAGGGTAATTGCGAAAATATCGTATTTATGCGCAGGGCAAGAGGTGGCTTAGGCATTCATTTATTTTGTTCAAAAGCCCCGTCCCAGGGAAGGATTACAGAGCACCTGATCAAGTGGTGCGGCGGCTGTCGCCCGACACAATCCGTAGCAAGGTCAGTGGCGGCACCAGCGGCCGGCCCGGCCGGACCGACCGAGCTGGTCGGACCCGCTCGGTGACATGCCGGGCAAGCGGCGGCCGCCAGACACACGCCCACCTCCAACACATGCCCCTTCCGGTCACTCCTCCAGTAAAGGTATCGACTGCCGCCAGACACACGCCCCCTCCAACACATGCCCCTTCCGGTCACTCCTCCAGTAAAGGTGTCGACGGCCGCCAGACACACGCCCCCCAACACATGCCCCTTCCGGTCACTCCTCCGTAAAGGACTGTTCACACCTAGCGTAATCTCGACGCACTGGCGGAATCCGCACAAAGCCAGCATGGGGCCCAATGAGTCTCCGGATTCTCCCATTCCCCCGACTTTACCCACCCCCCCCCCCCGTCCTCCAAAAAAAAAAAAATTACCGCGCCCAAAAAAAAATTTTCCCCTACCCCCCCCCCCCCCCCCCCCCCCCAACCCAAAAAAAACACCACAATATTTATCTTCTCCCGGGGGTGGGACACCCCCACCGCTCTTTTTTTCAAAAATATATAATATCATCTCTTACCACCTGCAAAAAAAAAAAAAAAAAAAAAAGAGAAAAAAAAGAAGGTAATTATTAACATAATTTTTGTTGAAAAGTTTTCGATACTGCAAATGGGTATGATATAACCAAGATACAACCAAGGGTTATATGTAAGTAGAACACTGATAATACATTTTGAAGACACCTTTAACTTAGGTATGACACAACTCATGTTTTAAGCAATTTCAAAATCTAAACAGCTGATTCTGTTGCCAAACAGCTGATATGTCAGCTGATCGCTGGCGTACTCACGTTCAGGCGATGTCGCTGCACTGGTCTGCCAACACGTCGAAATTACGCCCAGTGCGCCAGGATTACGCCTAGTCCGTCATTGCGCTGACTTTTTGCGTCGAGATTACGCTAGGTGTGAACAGTCCTTAAAGGTGTCGACGGCCGCCAGACACACGCCCACCTCAACACATGTTTCCGGTCCTCCTCCAGTAAAGGTGTCGACGGCCGCCAGACACACGCCCCCTCAACACATGACCTTCCGGTCACTCCTCAGTAAAGGTGTCGACGGCCGCCAGACACACGCCCCCTCCAACACATGCACCTTCCGGTCACTCCTCCAGTAAAGGTGTCGACGGCCGCCAGACACACGCCCCCCTCCAACACATGATTCCGGTACTCCTCCAGTAAAGGTGTCGACGGCCGCCAGACACACGCCCCCTCCAAACATGCACCTTCCGGTCACTCCTCCAGTAAAGGTGTCGACGGCCGCCAGACACACGCTCAACATGCACCTTCCGGTACTCCTCAGTAAAGGTGTCGACGGCCGCCAGACACACGCCCCCTCCAACACAGCACCTTCCGGTACTCCTCCAGTAAAGGTGTCGACGGCCGCCAGAACACGCCCCTCAACACATGCACCTTCCGGTCACTCCTCCAGTAAAGGTGTCGACGGCCGCCAGACACACGCCCCCTCCAACACATGCCTTCCGGTCACTCCTCCAGTAAAGGGTGTCGACGGCCGCCAGACACGCCCCTCCAACACATGCCCTTCCGGTCACTCCTCCAGTAAAGGTGTCGACGGCCGCCAGACACACGCCCCCTCCACACATGCCCTTCCGGTCACTCCTCCAGTAAGGTGTCGACGGCCGCCAGACAACCAACTGCTCCGGTCCTCCTCCAGTAAGGTGTCGCGGCCGCCAGACACCGCACTTCCGTCACTCCCGAAGGTGTCGACGGCCCCACACACCTTCCGGTACTCGTAAGGTGTCGACGGCCGCCAGACACACGCCCCCTCCAACACATGCACCTTCCGGTCTCCTCCAGTAAAGGTGTCGACGGCCGCCAGACACACGCCCCCTCCAACACATGCACCTTCCGGTCACTCCTCCAGTAAAGGTGTCGACGGCCGCCAGACACACGCCACACATGCACCTTCTTCCTCCAGTAAGGTGTCGACGGCCGCCAGAACACCAACATGCACCTTCCGGTACCTCCAGTAAGGTGTCGACGGCCGCCAGACCCCCCTCCAACACATGCACCTTCCGGTCACTCTCCAGTAAAGGTGTCGACGGCCGCCAGACACACGCCCCCTCCAACACATGCACCTTCGGTCTCCTCCAGTAAGGTGTCGACGGCCGCCAGACACACGCCCCCCAACACATGCACCTTCCGGTCACTCCTCCAGTAAAGGTGTCGACGGCCGCCAGACACACGCCCAAACATGCACCTTCCGGTCACTCCTCCAGTAAAGGTGTGACGCGAAACCGCCCCCCACACTGCTTCGGTACTCTCCGTAAAGGTGTCGACGGCCGCCAGAAACGCCCCTCACACATGCACCTTCGGTCACTCCTCCAGTAAGGTGTCGACGGCCGCCAGACACACGCCCCCTCCAACACATGCACCTTCCGGTCACTCCTCAGTAAGGTGTCGACGGCCGCCAGACACACGCAACATGCTTCCGGTCACTCCTCAGTAAAGGTGTCGACGGCCGCCAGACACACGCCCCCTCCAACACATGCCTTCGGCCGAGGTGCGGCCGCCGAAGCCCCTCCAACTGCCTCCGGTCACTCCTCCAGTAAAGGTGTCGACGGCCGCCAGACACACGCCCCCCTCCAACACATGCCTTCGGTCACCCTCCAGTAAAGGTGTCGACGGCCGCCAGACACACGCCCCCTAAACTGACCTTCGGTCTCCTCCAGTAAAGGTGTCGACGGCCGCCGAAACGCCCCCTCAACACATGACCTTCGGTCACTCCTCCAGTAAAGGTGTCGACGGCCGCCAGACACACGCCCCCTCAACACATGCACCTTCGGTCACTCCTCCAGTAAAGGTGTCGACGGCCGCCAGACACACGCCCCTCACATGATTCGGTCTCTCCGTAAAGGTGTCGACGGCCGCCAGACACACGCCCCCTCCAACATGCCCTTCCGGTCCCCTCCAGTAAGGTGTCGACGGCCGCCAGACACACGCCCCCTCCAACACATGCACCTTCCGGTCACTCCTCCAGTAAAGGTGTCGAGGCGCCGAGGCGGCCGCCAGACACACGCCCACCTCCAACACATGCACCTTCCGGTCACTCCTCCAGTAAAGGTGTCGACGGCCGCCAGACACACGCCCCCTCCAACACATGCCCCTTCCGGTCACTCCTCCAGTAAAGGTGTCGACGGCCGCCAGACACACGCCCCCCCAACACATGCCCCTTCCGGTCACTCCTCCGACAAAGGTGTCGACGGCCGGTCGTTCCAGGGCAAATAAGGGGGGACTCGCGGGAAAATCTGCATCGGGCAACGTCCAAAGCCGTCGTGTGCTCAGAGCGTTGACGAATAGAAGTGCACGCCTTTCGTTCATCCTGGCAACGCCTTTGCCATGTAAGGTAGATAACGAACGCTATACAGCGTGACAAAAATATTCACGAATCCATCCCAAAATTATGCGCCGGTTCCGTACATGCATCGGTCGATGTTTAATCCTTACCCAATAGTACCAACTGGAAATGCATTGGTTGTTTTCATGGTGTCGAGGTATTAACAAATGAGCTGCAACTCGAATGCATGAGGTATTGAGCATCAGTGAATATCTCTGGAGGGGTTCGTGGGGTTGGGTAAAATATGGACATGTCCAACTAATGTGCGGCATTTGGTATTGGAGCTGGGACACGTATTGCAATAATGGTATTGACACGTGTATATAATAAATGGCCGACGCTGGTTGTACCATAATGGAAAACCAATGCACCAATGCACAAATTGGCTGCACTTGTATTATCATGTGCGCTTCGATGCCAAATGTAATTGTGTATCGCGTGATGTCGTGCAATGCATTCGCTGGCGAATGTATGTGTGGGAGAAGTTAGCCACAAGCCACCAGTGTTAAAATCACATCAAACAGATTATTATTTTGCCAAATATTCAAATTTTGCACCACCCTAGGAAGAAAATACTGACTTAAATATCTCCAAATGAGTCGGTTTTAGAAAATTAGAGGAACTTATTGAAAAACTTCCCTCTCCGAAACAGTTTTGCTTCTAACTTTGACTTCTGGATCTACCTCGAGTAAGAGATCGTTCAAATCCATTGCATGCATTGTTGAACTATGAGGTATTTTCACAATTAGACGCAAACAGAAGTATACTTCAATATACAGTTTTGTGGATGATGGACTAAGATGCGAAGATAAAATCAAATATTGGGGACTACTCACATTTTCTCCCCTGCTGGAAGAAGATGTGCTTTACGGGACAGTGCCCTAGTCCTGATCCTAAACAAAGTGCTGCTAAAGATGCGACTGGCCAGGCACTGTCATAATTGTAAATCTCCGCGAAAAAATACATTTCCATACATGTGAAACATGCGGGACGAGGCGTTCGCCGGCTGACCGCGTGCGGCGTGTAGCTTCGTCCCAGCAGAGACGGCCCAGACGCGGCGGACGCGTGTCCGGCCACGGCCAGACCGTGGCCAGACCGCCACCAGTGGCTGGTATGCGGCCCGGCCCGCCTGGGGGCACCGCACGCCCAGCCGCACCACTCGAGGCCCTCACGGTGCGGCTGGCGTGCGGCGGGTGGGGTAGCGGGAGCTGGCTGACGGAGCGAAGCTCGCGCTGGCCACGTCGACTCGTCTGATGACCGTACGTCTTTATAGAGTAAAGCGAGTTCGCTGTCCAAGCGTGGCGGTGCCGCTGACGGCGTAGCAGTGAGCCGGGCACGGCCCCGACTGTAGGACCCATCACAGATTCAGGCCCGACTGAGGAATAATTAACTGTAGGCATTGCCCATTGCAGTGCTGGGTCCGACTGTGAGACCTATTGCAGGTCCAGGCCCGACCGTAGGATCCCTTGCAGATCCAGGCCCGACTATAGGACCCACTGCAGGTCCATTACGGATTTATGTGCGACAGTAGGATGCAGTACTCATGTCACACTGTTATAATGCACAATGCAAGATTAACTCAATCGCAGGACACATGACTGACACCAGGCTAAGACTGTAGGACCAATCACTGATGCCGGGCGCCGACTATGGGACCCGTTACTGGCGGTCAGACTCCGACTGTAGGCCACACTCTCGCCTGTCCGGCGCCGGCCGTTGGGGCCGATCGGCCCCTGAAACCAGTCTGTACGGTCGCACCGCCGCCGCCAATAGGTGCCCGGTGGCCGAAATTTCCCCACTGGTACCCACCCGGCCTGGCCCGGCGAACCGGCCTTTTTTATTGTCTCCTTTCTGACTGAGTGTGCGTTATGCGGCGCGTTCGAATGCATGTAGAATGCATATCGGTAGGGTATCAGCAAGGATGTAGCGAGCCACTGTGGCACCAGCAGGTCACGTCATACATTCTTCCCGTAAAACACCCGCAATCGTATTGTTCAATCAGACGATTCCCGGCGGACATGACGAATGATCTGTGGCGGATCTGGTATCTCACGAATGATACGTTTGTGCAAATTTTAGCCATGAGATTGAAACTGTAGCCAGTCTATTTTGGCATCACTGGATACCCTTGAATTCGCTGGAGGAAGGAACCCAATTAGCACAGTATATCAGTTTGTGATCAGCTTGTAGAAGACCACACCCATCTATTCTTAACGTATAAATAATTAATGCATTTTATGCATTCTGCATGAGTGTAACGTGACGTTGAATCCCTTAACACGATTGAGAGCTAAAGGGCTGTGTACATTCTAAATATCAGCATCCGCAAAATGTATAAAATTTGTTGGCATGGCTGGAAATACCGGATGGACGTCTGGGCGGGGTCTGGGCCATCCTAACTCGGTACCCAGCTTTAATTATTTTTTAATTAATATTAATAATATTAATTAATTTAGTTTAATAATAATTCATTTTCCCTATTCGATCCGGAAATATTCTGACCTGGATCCCACCCTCCTTAACTTACTGGTGTCGCCCCAGAAATCTAGCGGCAGACACTGTGTGGCACATCTTGGACACACCGGCTTCTGCTTCAGCCTAGACATGGTGCTGCGACATGGAGCAGCAGCAAGGTGCGGTGGCGGTACCGGCACAGCGGCGTGAAGCCGTATAACGGCGCTGGACGGGGGCGGGGGGGGGGGCGGGGGCTTGGCCACTTGCGCCTCGCTATCCTCTGCCGGTGGGTGCAGGCCGGGCGGGCGGGCGGCCGGAGGCGGGCGGGTGCGGCCAACTGCAGCAGCAGCAGCAGCGCCAGGCGACGCGGCGGCGGCGGCCGCCCCAGCTGGCCCGGCGCCAAGTGGCTCCGCAGGCGGGCGGGGGCCGCCG
Organism: Imbricaverruca yamaguchii; assembly: GCA_034440575.1. Taxonomy (NCBI): domain Eukaryota; kingdom Metazoa; phylum Arthropoda; class Thecostraca; family Neoverrucidae; genus Imbricaverruca; species Imbricaverruca yamaguchii. The sequence goes on from JAOTOL010001658.1 coordinate 4,919,543, forward strand.
TCGCCGTCGCCGCAGCCGCCGCCGACACAGCCCCAGCCCACAGGTACGCGGCTAGAGCCTTATCGGACAGGCGCGGCGGCCGGCCGACGAGGAAATGCACGGCGTCGCCGGCTGCGGCGGCAGCGCGACGCGCCTTTGTCCGGCGGTTTGTCCGGCGGGCAGCGCCAGACTACTGCCGTGACGTGACGCCGGCCACCGGCCCGACGTCACGTCACGGCAGTCGTCCCACCGGCCAGCCGAGCCGGCGACAAAGGATCCGCCAGCCGCCCAGCCGCCGGCACCAACTTCCAACTGCCACCCGCGCGCGGCACGCGCCACTCCCTGCCAAGTTCCGGGGGTCAATACCAGCACGGCGCTCGGCGGACGGCCGGCTCGCCTCGCGCCGCTGTCCGCCCAGAAACGACCGGCCTGTGCGTGGCGCTGGCCGTGTGGCATCAGCCGAACTGCCACATCGACCGCCGGCCGCCCCCGCCCCCGCCCCAGCAGCTGCCGAGATCGGCGTCCACCACCCCTCACGGCAGACTTCCGTCCACTCCCAGCCCGTTCCTCCCAGTTGTCATGTTCCAGGCCTCTCAGGTGCTTCTCGTAGTGTCAGGTCAGGTCAGGTCAGGTGGGAGCTGTGCCGCCGATTCCGGGGTCGAGACGAGTCTCGGCCGCCGGCACCAAGGTCGGGTTAGCCATCCACGGTCGGGTCAACACCAACCCCGCCCAGTCGAGATGTCAGGGGTCAGGTCGGCCGCCCTGGAGGTCAGGTCAGACGTCCAGAAGTCAGGTCAGCCGTCTACACCCGGGTCGTTACCACCTCCGTCCAATGGCGCTCGCGCGCTGACAGCGCGGTGGCGACGGCCCACGCAGTGGCGGCGCCAGGTGTTGGGGAAACACCAGCGGCACTGCTGCGCAGTCATCAGTGGAGGAGGCAGTGGAGGAGGCAGTGGATGAGGCAGTGGATGAGGCAGTGGAGGGAGCGGTGAGCGCGACTGTCGGCGACGCCGCTCTCATTGCCAGCGACGGCCCAGTGTGGCGCACGTCCGGCAACACGCCGGCGCAAGTCCCACCTGTCCACGTGGCCGTGTCACACTGCGGTGTTGCGAGGACGTCATGGCGACATGACCACGTGACCGCACCAGCGCAGGCCGGCACACTCACCGTCGTTGATGACGTCGTAGGAGGGCGACATTCGCTGGTGCGCGTCCATGGTGACCGGGTTCAGGCCGGGCGACAGGTTCAGCACGGGCGGCGAGTGTGCGCCGAACAGCGGCGAGTCCTGCCGGCGGCGCGGCCGGTCACCACGGGTCGGGCACGTGCCCCACCCCGGGCACCACGTGCCGCACGGAGCCGGCACACACCACACACCAGCTCGCCGGCAAACAGCGCTGCTGGCGAGGACACGCGCACCCGCCAGCTGTTTGCCGAGGACATGCAGACGGAATGGTGAACGGTAGGCGGTTCGATCCGAGCGCCAGGACTGCCGAGTGGGTGCCCACACAGCAGTACGTATCAATAGGATAGCCAGACAGGGTGTTACTAAAGGGGAGGAGACAATATTGCATTATATAGGGCCTCAATTGGCACACTACCCAAATGACGCATGCCAGTGGAGTATCAGAGGACCTCCACAACTTAGACAGTTCATAAGTCCAACGCTAAGTTTTTTTAAGCACAGGCTAGGCAACATCTCATGATTTGCTATTTGAATTGCACGGCACATAGACTAAACATTTAGTGCTCGATGACATTCAACGAAATACGTAGCAAGAGTGCTAGAATCACCTATGAAATCCAAGCATTGGGGAGCAAAGGGGGCAGACACATCAAATGCTAAATACTGAATATATTGGAGGGATCACTCAATGACAACGATCGAGGTTGTGACCGTCCCATAGGCATAGAGGACGACACCACTGGCAAATACTTAATTAACTCAACTGACGTATCCGGCATTCCTTCATTATATGACACCTGTGTAGCCATAATTATCCGGTTTACACGACTGAGCAGGGGAGGATCTAGGAATTATCATGGAAGGAGCACATTTACACTAAGGGGCGTCGTCGGCTGAAAAATCCGCTGAGCGGTGGGACGTGGGTGTACAGTCGAGCATACTGAGAGGTATGTTTCGGCCCGAATAAGCACCTTTTCTCCTTGCCATGGTTCCATGGGGAGGCCCACATGCCCCCCCCCCGCAGTATTCGTTAGTTGACAGGCCACCAGTCGTACTCCGGTGCCAACTCGGCCGACCTGGCGCCAGTGCATAAATTCGACTCTCTGACATGGCCCCGGCACCGTCTAAAATCCACACCAGCAGCCGATCCTGTCGGTGCTGTACCGAGCGGAAAACGAGCCGCGCTTTCCGCGTCCCACTTTAAAATAAAGGTCCCGGTCGCGTCCCGGCTTATCCCTGCCGCAGTTTTCTTTAAAAAAAGAAGAAGAAGAAATCCTCATTCCCGCGAGCGACAATGCAGGGTTGGCCCTCCCGATTAACGGAGCGCGAGCGCGAGCAGGTGTCGGGACTGACTGTCGGGGTTCCCGTGTGGCTGTGTCTTGACCGCTGCCAGTGCTAAGCCAGTGCGAGTGGTGTTCCCCCGGCCGGCTCGCGCGCGGCTAGCGGCACACACCTGGTGCAGAACGTTGATGTTGAGCGGCGGCGAGCCCTGCGCGCGGCTGGAGCGAGCTGCGCCACCAGTGCCGCAGTCGGTGTCGAACAGCGCAACCGAGGACGACGGCATCGCTATCAGCGGCTTGTTACCATGGTGACGGCCCTGGTCCGGCGCGGCCACTGGCATCACGGGGCGCCGCCTGTCGGGTGGCCACAGCGTCACGGTCACCAGTCGCCTCCTCCCTTCAGGAGGCTCACAACATGGACGGACCCTCACCGCGTCACGGGCACCGGCCGTCCCCTTCAGGAAGCTCACAGCAGGGACGGACCCTCACCACGTCACGGTCACCGGCCGTCCCCTCCAGGAAGCCCACAGCAGGGACGGACCCTCACCGCGTCACGGGCACCGGCCGTCCCCTTCAGGAAGCTCACAGCAGGGACCGACCCTCATCACGTCACGGTCACCGGCCGCCCCCTTCAGGAAGCCCACAGCAGGGACCGACCCTCACCACGTCACGGGCACCGGTCGTCCCCTTCAGGAAGCCTACAGCAGGGACAGACCCTCACCACGTCACGGGCACCGGCCGTCCCCTTCAGGAAGCCCACAGCAGGGACCGACCCTCACCACGTCATGGGCACCGGCCGCCCCCTTCAGGAAGCCCACAGCAGGGACAGACCCTCACCACGTCACGGTCACCGGCCGCCTCCTTCACAAGAGGGGGTGGGGTTACGGAAGGGACCAAACTAGGTCGCTGGGGTGTCTGCGTCGACTGAGATATAGAACGTCAGGAGGCTGGCGGCTCTGACAGAGGCATAGTTGGATATATAATAGCCCGGGAAAAGATCGTCTGTAGACGGACAAAGGGTAGCCGGGGGAAGGAGCGGGACGGGCATGATTCTGGTACACCACAAACACCGGCTGTTCACTCGACACAAGCTTCAGAACAGGTGGCGCGACATGCTACAAGCAGGTAATGTACGACGCCCAAGACTTCGAACGTCGTTTTTTTTTCATCTTAATCTTTTCGATTAATTAATTTGTTAATATGCATCACATTCACCATAGAACAGTGTTACACACCAACAATGAGTGAAGAACCAAAACAAACAAATAAAAAGCAAGACGTCTGGATTTTGGACAGGGAAGTCAGTCACTGTATTAATTATTGGGCCCGATACTAACCCAAATGAACCAGATACTCATCCCTGCTCATCCAGATGCTCACCACTACCCCAGCCCACACTGCACGCGCTAACCAAACGACACAAGTTTGGGAAAGCTCGGGTCTCTTGGCCAACAGTGGATTTCACGGGTCAATTTCACAAACCAAAGGACCAAACAGAAAGAAAATGGCCGCTTTTTTAATACACCCTGCACTGCGTCCCATCGGCAGCCATCTTGGACAGTTCTTGACTGGGCGCATATATTTAGAATGGCCCAGTTATTAAAACTGTGTCATAAAACTAAGTCATCTCAAGGAGGGACATTAGTCCGTTCAGCCCAGTTGTATGACAACCAAAGATCGGCGGAGTCGAGTGGTGACCATTCGAGTCGCAGGTTGCCATGTGATCTGGCTGGAGGCCATACGTGTGGGAAGGAGTAGTCTAGGGGTAAGTTGCCCGTCTCACAATCGAAAAATTGTTGGTTCGAGTATCACCCTCCGCCCTCCGCTATTCTTCGCCCGCGGCCAATGGGCGTGAAAGATTAGTGATGCCACATGACTCAACGGCCGATGTGTCGCAAAACCAATAATAACCAACTAGGAGGGCCTACGTAATAGGGACTAGCAAGGCATCGCACTTGAGAGCCGATTACAAGGGCAGCTGGGACAATTTGAAAACTTCACAGAGGGCGGAGTCGTCTTAAGGTGAACTTGTTCCACACATTGCCGCAAGTTTAACGTTCCGAACCTCAGAATACGGGGGAAATATAATACGAAAATCGAATAAGGACTCGGAGTGGGGTCAACGTCATTAGTTTGAACACATTTTCAGATTCAACAGGGGAAAATGCCAAATTAACATCAGCAGGGTATCAAACCAAGGGTCCAGACGCCCCCGCCAGCGCCCCCACCCCAATAACACGCTTGGGATCCCTAGCCTCGGCCACCGGTGAGGGTAGGGTACAAAGGCGGGTCCACGCAGGGAGGGGCGAAGGTCTCCTTCCTGATAACTAAAAATGACACCCTCCCGGGAGGTCCGAGTGTACCCGTCACCCTCCATTTCTTTTCCCCGCCAGATACGCCGCTCGAAGGAAAGGTGCCCCCACAGGTACTTTCGCAGCGGCGCCCCTCCAGATAAGGGCCCCCTCATGACAATTTCTGGATTCACCCCTGGTACAAACCGACACTGTCGGTAAAGTACACCGCGTATATCAAATTCAAAATTTCGTAGAGGCTCACGGAGATAACGCGCCTGTCATGTTCCGACCACTCTTAGCCACATTAGGCTATAAATGAGGTCGAGAGTTCGCAGAACCCTATGAACAACATTAGGTTGTAAACATAAACCTGAACCAACCTGACGAAACTTGTTATAACTGAAAGCTTTTTTTAACGTCTTTTTTGTTTGATTTTCATTTTCATTGTCTTGATTCATGCCCAATCTCTTTCTTTGCCTCTTGGAGGTAAAATGTGCGCAAATTTAAACTGCAACGGCATAGTTTGTTTCCATCTGAATTTATTACGCTCTTTAAGAATCTGGCAGAATATGATCGTCTGGTTCAAGTTGCGTCAAAATAGCTGCCAGTTGAACTAGATGAGTGCAGTTGTCGTTTAGTAACGTAGGCTGGACGTTAGTTGTGGTTTATGCAACAAACTATTTTTCCTTTCTGAGTTTTCCGTTCGCTCAGTTAGATAAAATGTGTCCTACCTGCAACTGATATCAATGGAACTACCTTTCGTTTCTAATTTATATTTAACACTGCGTTGTCTGCGAGATCTGAGAAAGAGTCCTCTGGAAGCAGAGGAAATGCTGCTGTGAAACCACTAAACAGCTCCTCAGTATTTGGCCAAACTACTTGTGATCAGTTGTATATGTATTCATGCCAAGAAAATACCTATCTCGCATGAGAAATGTTATATAATGCCCAGGGCAGATAGAGGAACTTTGACTATGGGTGCTTATGACCAATGCAGTTCATGTGTCCCTAAACCCAAATAACCAACCAACCAACCAAGAATTTGGACTAGGACACCTGTCCGCCACCAAATCTACTGTGCCACTGATCAAGGATTTTTTTTGCAGGGTTGTACTAAAGCACAGGCACAGACAATTGTATCAACACAGATCTACATTTTCTACTCAAATGAGTGCCCCTGACTGATAAGTGTTCAGTTTGACAAACAGATGGGCACTCTCAAACATCCAGGGGACACTTGTTTCCAGATGGAGGGCTCCACAACTCCATGGAGGGAAGATCCCCAGCTGTCATCCATTCCTTGACATGAAATAAATTAAAAATTTTCTGGGACTGGATGGATTGGAAAGAATGGCATCAGAACACCATTTTTCCCACCAACATTGACTGATCATCAAGTAGGTAACTAGGTCCACATTATCTACATCAAGTTCTACATAGGTAGAGGTACTAGGCAAAATATTTTCATACCAAAACAGGGAAGGCAGTTGCAGTGGGGGTGCATGGTGCAATGGAATCAGATTGAGATGAACTGTGAGAAGATAAATAGGTATGTATGGCCTACCACAGTATTATTTTGTGGGGGAGAATACATGAAGGCAATGGGAAGACCAAAACGGACTTCAGTGCACACTCCATAGGCTCCCACGTTGAAAGTTGAAATCATTGTGGGGGAAGCTAACATTGTGCAGGCACTTCCCCCTCAAAAAAAAAAATATAGCAGAACAACACGACCACTGAGACCTACTTAGGTGTAATTTGGAAGGCATCCTAGGCACCTACCTACCTACCTAGATAGGTAGGTACCTACCGAGGTACATAGGTAGGCACCTACACATTGATTATTTGGGCATAAGGGTCCACTGTCTAGTCATTTGGTGGCCATAGGTCCTACCTACCTACCCATGCTGAGGTGGACAAATAGACAGGTACCTACCTACCTATGTAGTCATCCAACTATAATTAGATACATGACGATAAATACATTTCGGTGCCTGGCATCGTACACACGAAAGCTTAGGAGGAATGACAATAAGAAATACTTCATTTACAGACCTTCAGATCCACAAGACGCCTTCAATCTGCTACACCGGCTTCAGGAAACAACTTCCAACGTAAGCTTGCACAGTGTTTCGGAAAATCAGGCACAAATCCTCGTAGATGCCGCCTGTACAAAGTCCGCAGCTCACTAACGAACAACGCGCACAGACCCCGAACCCCGAGCGTTGCGAAGAGACGACTGCGCCGCTGTTCGGTTTTCTGATCATTCAGCTGATTGTAAACAATTTTTGGAAGCCACGCCTTCTTCCGTTCTAGTCTTTTATCCGTTGTAACATTGTGATGTATTATAGACTGAAAAAATTCATAATCCTTTTCTGAAGGAAAATTGACCTAAAAATATTTCATATCCTCAAGCTTTTAAGCACATTTACAAAACGAAAAGCAAAATGTTAGTACTATCAAAAGTAGTGACAATTCAAATCAGCTATTGGTGGAAAGGCATGACGTCATAGTGACGTACGTGACCCCGACGGTTTGCCCAATCACCTTTCGAGTTTTGTAACACTACTCTTTTCAGGATCTGCTTCCGCCAGACGGAAAATGACGGCGGAAGAGGAGGGATGCGACAGCAGTTAGCCCGGCCCGCGGTCTGTGTGATATTGTGATAAATCAGGGTGTGTTTGGAAGGCTGAATTGTTTGTGAGTATATTTCATACATGTCTTGCTCTCTTTCTTATGCATGGTTATTCTCCATTGTGCTGCGCGTATAAGAAACTGCACTGGACTGATTCCATGCCATTTTCCTTTGTTCTCATTCTCGCCTATTGCTATGGCTTGCAGTGCTAGCTGATTGCCGATTCATTGTCAATAATTTTCCAAATGCGTCTCGACAATGTTGCATGTGTGCATAGGTTAGCAGCCTTCATCCTTCATGGGGGGTATGGATGGACGCTGCACTGTGTCCTAAAATTACTTCACCATTAACTGTGTGGATGAAGAAAGAAGTTGCTCGGTGATAGTGAAAGATTGGAAGAAAATAAAGGATCGCCACTTAAGGATTAAAAAAGTGGAATGACTCACTTCAGTCAGATGCATTTGACAGTATTTAGCTGTTGTGCGCGTGATGACTGCCCATACATCATATGGCAAACTCGTAAAAACCTAGGAGAATTTACAGTATTTAGCAGTTGTGTGCATGGTGACTGCCCATACATCATATGGCAAACTTGTAAAAACCTAAGAGAAGGATGAAATAGCACAATTCCATTAACTGTGAATTTCCAGGTCACACCTTGAATTATTTTACACTGACGCTGCATGACCAACACAGTTGATGCACCCCTAAAACCCAATAACCAACCAACCTAATTTGGTATGGCTCCTACCTATCAGGGTGGGGTTAAGGCACTTCTTAAGATATTTTATTCATGAAAACATTTTTGCACTTCAGGTTCATACTGGATAGGATGGGTTTCACATGTACTTTGACACAAATGTGGGAGCAAAGATGCTGATAAAAATAAACATGGAATGACACCCACAAAAATGCTGGTTTCCCCCACTTACTGTTACCACTCAAACTAACCACTTTGTAGCAGTCAGCAGCCCAACTACAGCTTCCCACAGTTCACCCAATCTCAACCTCCAGAATTGCTGACTGCAATGCACCAACAGTGTATATGCATGCAAAGCAGCATGCATATACACTGGACGAATAGTCTATGGGTAAGTTGTTCGCCTCACAATCAAAATGTCATGAGTTTGAGTCTTGCCTGCCGCTACTCTTCACCCATGACCAATCAGCATGAGAGTGAATGATCAGCAACCCTACATGACAACTGTTGTGAAATGTGTAGTAAAATCAATAACCAACCAACCATGCATGTACACTGAGTGCAATGTTCTCATGCTTCAGAGCTGTGCCTCAGAAAACCATGTTCTTGGCATCCATATGGTGGGAATATTTGACAGTTTTAAGAGACATCCTCTGGAGTCCCAGAGGCCACTGATCCAGGGTTAAAATATTGGTTTTTCGTTAGGTGTGAGATGTCGAAACGGGCACAGAAGGATGTCTAAATTTGCCATGGAATTAGTGTCAACTAAAGTGCTTTTGATTTTTTTTCAGGCTCAATTTTGAGCCAATGGTGTAGGTACTTATGACTGTACATTTGTCATTTGCTTTGATATTCATAATTTAGTAAGCTGTATTCAGGACAGGGAGAAAATTACCTATGCTATAATTGGGTACCATATGCAATATCATATAGTTAATCCCTTAATCCAAAATTATGTTGCAAAATGTCTGTATGCCACTATTCCTTATTAGGAGCATTGACATGATAATTATAAGCGAGATACTGCTAGAAAGGACACGAAGACCTCATAAGTATGCATCATGGAGCAAGATGTCGATACTTCTTGGAGAATGATGTCGACTGAGTGTCCAGAAAGTGGTAATTTCCACCCTATTTGATGAATGATTTATCACTGCACTGATCAGAATTTGTTTTGTCAGCATTTACTGTTTTGAAATGTCTGTCAAGCAGTGCAAGGTATTCTTTATATGATGTCATAACCACAAGCAACTTTGAATACATGTTTAACAGTGTCATGCTGCAAGCACGAGACCTTGACTTGTGTTGACCTTGATTCTTTACTTTCTGTGCAGCTATCACACCTGACTGGGGTGTGAGATTGCAGTTGGGCTCATATTAAGTAGGGAATTGGCAGTGTAGGTAGGTATGTGCCCTGAGCTGAGGATGAAGTGTGAATAATTTTTGTTTTGTTTTTCATATGGTTATATGTGTACTGAGACCCAACAGTGAAAGGAAAGCACATTTCTCCTGAAAGTTATAAGTGACAAAGCTGTGCTAATTATCACTAGTCTGCCTTGCCATGCCATCCATTGTTCACATTGTTCCTATGCTTTGACATTTGGTTTGACCAAAAATGGCTGTATATTACTTATGCATATTCCTTAGGTGCTGACTACATATACTTTTCCAGTCAGTTACCAGTAAATAGATTCCATGCATTAAAAAATTGCAATGAAAGTCTACTCTGGAAAAAGTATGTTTCCCCTCCAACTCCCAACCTGGAAAACAGGTTTCCTACTCTGCTACCCATGCACCATCAAGTGGAACAAAGAATATGTCTGTGGGTGATAAATGTTCACATTTTGGTTGAAGGGCCCTTAAACTTTAATAATGAATGGTTTAAGTTTATCATGTTTTACACAAAGCAAGGAATTGCTCCCAATTTGATCTGGTCTTCCTTCTTTATAAATTTTTTTTTTAGTGATATGCATGATTCAAATATAACAGAAGGAAAACTTATTAATAAATAAGCATGCCTACTGACATGCTTTGAATGGAGAATTTCCTGTTGCATTGTGGCTTCCTTAAAACAAAATTGTGTTAAAATTATACATTTTCTTAGCTTCATGAACAAACTAATGTGATATGCTACTATGTCAATATGACCACCTACAACACATTTTTTTCTTTACTTCACACTATAATTTGGTACATTTGCAGTTTGAGGCATGTTTCAGATTTCTTGGAATCTTGTTGCCAATGCAATTTGTATGAATGTGTTTAACATGATGTGCCCACTCAATTCCTCTGCAAATGCATGGTCTTCTTTTGGGAGGCAAAGTATTGCCCAGAATGGCTTTGAATTGGGTAGCATATATTGCATGGAATGTAACATTCAAAGTAAAGGAGAATAGTGTAACAACATAATCTTGATCTAGCCATACCCATCATTCCACATCAGAAATGAAATATTTATTTTAGGTGAAAAATTTCCCAGCAATTTTGTTGTTAATAAAAATAAAGAGCCTAGATTAACTACACCAACCTAACCTAACCTAATGGGTTCTTACCTGAGCTGTTTTTGAGGAATACAATTTATGAATTTCCCCTCTCTAAAAATCTTGCTACCTTGCAATGAAGGCCTTCACTTATCTAACTTGGCCAAACTCAGTCCTTTTATATGTTCCATGGAGGCAAAATGTGTCTTGTGGTCACCTTAGTCTAATAATACTTAAAGCCAAAGTCACCTCACTGCATGGAAAATGTCCCTGTATGCAGAAAGCTTGGTTACATTCATCCCTTCACCACACTCAACCTTTTTGTAGCCAAAGATACCTCTCCTAGTGGAAAAGATGGCACTTGAAAATATGTCCCTGTAACAAAATCAAAATCTGTTGATACTCTACCATCATATGAGCATACCATCATATGCACCTGCCATGTCAGTGTTCATGCCCCTAAATTATTTCAGGTGATTTGGAAACTAAAAGTATGTTAAGGTAAACAGAAGGAGCCAGTTCAAAACCGACAGTGTTTGATGCTGGCTGCAAGGCCTGGAAAATGGGTATTTGTTTTATGCATTTATATATTGGGAGAACCATGATTTGCTAGTCAAAGTTTTTTAATTCTTGAATACTGCCATAGTTCAAATGAATTCAGATATGTTTCTTATTATAGTACTGTATCCAGACTGGAAGTATCAAGAAGACAGATTCTAGTGATAAATTTGTAGTAATCTACATGAATATTTATGTTATATTACTGGCATATAATTACATGTCTTCCATAGTCAAACTGACACAGCTGAAGTTTGTGATACAGATTGCTACATGAATCATGATTTCATTATGGCACATTTACACCACTAAACAGCACTGCAAATGCATGTGTATTAATGTGTGTGCAAGACTTTTAAACCAACCTAACCATTGTTGTCATATGTAGTCAGTGCACTAGCCCCCTCAGCAGGAAATTATCACCACATATATGTATGTGTGATGTGATGACACATATATATGTCAGTGTTAAATTATTCTGGAAATAGGGTGGAATATACCACTTATTGAACACTTGATTGACATCCTTCTCAAAAAAGTATAGACATCGTGCTCCTTGATGGGGGACTTATGAAGTCGTCATGTCTCCTTTCTAACAGCATCTCACAAGTATCATGTCTGTGCTCTCAATAAGGAATGGTAATACAAGAATATTTTGCAACCAATTTCAGGTAATGGGATTATCTATGATGTGATGTGGCGAACACTGCAATTTTATAGCATAGGATTATTCTCCCTATCCCGAATATAGCTCTCCCTAAATTATGAATCTCAGAACAAATAATGAAGGTGCAGTCATAATTACCTGCACCATTGGCTCAATTTTGAGTCTGAAAGACATCAAAAGCATCTTAAATGACACTAATTCCATGACAAATTTCGGCATCCTGCTGTACTCGTTTCGACATCTCACACCTAACGAAAAACCATTATTTTAACCTTGGTATGTCATCACATATGTAATTTCATGATGTATATATACATATTCCCTTCTTGGAATTAATGTTATTGGAATATTGAACAATTGTGCTCCCATGGAACGATTTCTTAACCATATTACCATTGATCATGCATTGTTCATTATGTTCTTTTTTATGCGAATGATCAACCCTGGTCGATGCGCCCTAAAGCCCAAATGTTACTTCTTTTGCATTATGTTCGTAATGGTATTATGGTCACTGGTGTGCGGGGATGTGCAGTCATCCTTCGTCATCCATCCTGAATAAATGCATGAGTCAAATCTTGACATGTTTTCAGTTTGGTTTGTGGGGTTCCATTCTGTGGTTTCTCTTTGTGGTTCCTTTGATCTTTATCCATAACCACGAAGCTCAACTGATCATTGTCATACATCCACAATTCCTATCATAGATTTGACTACTTTTATCATTCATATTTGCTTTGTTTCAGTATTTGTTTCTCCTGTCACTATTCGTCACTTCTGAAATGATCAAAAATGACTTGTTCATCTTTTAAATGAAACATGAATATGACTAGTTGTCTATACTTTTGAATGAATATGACAATTGCTACATAAGTTCCATTGCTTGGTGGGTTACCACACATATGTGCCATCTCATGATACGTGTAATCGTTAAATATTGTCCGGGTAATGATGTAGATGTGTCCTGAAGCCCTAAGAACTAACCACATGAATTGTGGCCACACAATTTTGTGCAAGATGGCTCCCACATCTGTATTTTGTGGCTATTTGGGAAGTGCCAAATGTGCCAGCCTCATAATAAATGTTTCCAGTGGAAACCCAGTGTAATTATATGAGCTGAAGAAATTGAAGGGCTGTGTAGAACAAGGGAAGTATTTGAATGGCGTTCAGTTTTCGCGTCTTTTTGTGTATGCTTGACGTCACCTGTAACGGTCGTCTTGGTGCGTGCTGATGGCGCGCAAGATGGTCATGACGTGCGTCATCCACTACCGCTCGGCTGTGATAACGGAGCTAGGAGAGAGCATTCCCCATGCGGAGGGTGAGACATCGAGCCGGCAGCCGGCTGTGGGTGCCTGGCGACCCTCGTGAGCTGCGGTAGAGACGGGCCGCGCGTCGGACCGCCCCGTGACCGCAGCGCTCACGTCAGTCGGCGCCGCTGTGGGCCTCTGACGCCTGTGACGCCGCTCACCGGCTCACGGCCCCGCGCCAGGAAGTGCCGGCTCGGCTGTTGGCGCGTCGGCGGCCTTGGCTGGGTCGGTCCTCTCGGCGCGGCTCGTGGGCTGCTGGCTGTACGTCGCCGCGGCGCGATGAAGCCACTTCCGGGCTCCGGCCCAGCGCGCCGCTATCTGGGTGCGAAGTGCCCGAGTTTTGAATCACAGTGCTGTGATTATCGGTTGATAATCTTTCCGTCGCTGATGCACCGAATGGATGCCCGTTCGAAACGCCTCGCGGTATCTGTGTCGGGAGTCATGGCTGCTTTAGCCGATCACGACAAAAGGCAGAGCTTGCCAGTGTCCGATCCGGTAGTTGCGGTTACCGTCCGGCGAGTCTGGTGTGGTGAAATGATGTGCTGAATAAGATGAGTGATGACTACTGTGATGAAGCAATGGCACACTACTGACCGTTCCAACCAACTTGGAATGTTGACTGTGTAGGGGAGGGGGATGCTGGCCAGTTTCTCAGCTCATATTTATGTGGCATATCTGGTGTGTCCACCCGACCGCTGACGTCACCATCGAGGGCCGTTGTGTCGTGACGCTGTGTCGGGCACCGTCTGTTCCGATCGCACCACTAGGCACGTTGTGCGATATTCAGACTGGTACGTCCATTAATTTTTAGGTAGCAGGAATTTCCTTCCAGTCTTCAGATGATACAGCTAGGAAAGAAATGGGCAGATCAAACGAAAAAGTTTAATAGATTATGTCAGTATAGGATTTCCATATTTTTTCTTGGTAGTGAAGTACAAAATGTTTTAGTTGAAGTATGAAGTTTTAGCTGGAGTACAAGAAAAATTGAAAAAAAACGGAATCAGAAAAGGACGGCGAAATCAACCAGGGCCATGGAATCCCCCCCCCCAAAAAAAAAAGAGTTGAAATTTCAAAATGTTGAGTTTTTCGCTTTTCCTCAATTCCCTTTTCTAATGGGTAGTGCAGACCGAGAAACATGGTTGGAAGTCGACTTCCTCTTATAAAAAGGGCTTACTTTAGGCAGGGTCTTAGATTTTAATTGTAATAAGCAAATATTCAAAATTAATAAGTAGTCAAAAATGGGGAAGATAAAACATTCCTCTGGTAAGTTTTGTTGCATCACTAAAGGTGAGCATACTCTGGAAGTTTCGTTAAGATATGTGTCCGTTAAAGCGTGACGACTGGTTGAACCTATTTGGAAGTGACCTGACTTGACCCTGACTAACTCGTTGACCGTAGATGGCCTCACTTCAAAATTTTGAAACAGAATGCCAAATTGATGTGGGAAAAGGTATGCCAAATTTTGGCGCGCCGCCTCACGCCTTTCCTTCACTGTCCGCGAAAAACCTGAGGGGAGATTGAAGACCACCCGCGACGGGACGGGTTAAATTTAATTGATAATGTTCTTCGGCCGAGAACATCTGTGGTTCTTCATTCCTGACCCATGTCAGTAGGCCGTTTGGAGTCGTGTCATATGCGCCCACTTGGATCGGGACTTATCGGAAAAATTCCACCAGTCTCACTTGTTGGTCGATGTCGCACTCAGAAACTGGCATTGGCGCCACCCGCTTCTTACCCCGGAAGGGATGGCGGTGTTAAATAGAGCTGGTCGGATTCGCTCACCCCAGCACTAGAAGTACAGCTGATCACGGAGCGGGCGGACAGGTGATAGCTCGGAGTAAATTTGGAACAAGTAATACGGACTGGCACTGAAGAACCCAAAATGCAGTTATATTTCAGCATGATTTATTTTCGCACACATTTACAAAAAGAGTCCTTGCTTGCTCCGGGGCCGATTTTCGTAAATTTGAAGTGAATTTATTGCATTGAATGGGCTCATGGTGTCTAAAAAAAAATGTTTCTTTAACAAAACGACCTTCGATTGCACATTCAAAACGCCTAAAATGACCAAGCGAGGCTTCAAGTATTTACTCCGGCGATACCAAGTACCCCCAGATTTGCCAACTGGGGATTTCTGGTACTTGTTGGCGAGCACTCCAGAACAAGTAAATAAAAATAAATATTAATTATATATTGATTAATCTAAATATATCATAGATAAAAATAAATATTGAGAAATATTGAATAAATATTTGATGAATATTTAATTTATTATTGACTATATTGACACAAATATCGCGTCTTCACACATCTGAAGCGCCGTCAGTTGCGCGTAGTTTTTTGCGCAATACCGACGAGCATGTGCGGGACGCTTTGTACTGCCTTTCAAAGATGTATTGTGACGTTGACTGGTTGGCGTGCAGGGATCGCTGAAACTGCTAGTGTTTTTTTTTTCAGGTATGGACTTTGAGTGGTAGCACTCGACCAAACAATGTTATCCCTCGTTTTCCCTTCTGGAGTACAAAATATTTCATTTAGTCTAGTCACAATCCTGGAGTACATAATGTATTGGTATGCATGACACCAACAAACGTCAGTTTGTCCAACACTGGATTATGTTCTTAATGCTTGCTGGCTACTGGCTCGTACTGGTTTGCAGCGTCTCGCTCCTTTATCCTTTATCCACCTTTGCCCTTTCCAGTTAGACACACTGCGCAAATACTACATAGCCTTTAATGATTCAAACCATGGTTGGCATGTTTTATCCTGGCTGTTAAAGGGGGACGAGTAGTCTAGGGGTAAGTTGCTCGTCTCACAATCGAGAGGTTGTGGGTTCGAGTCTCGCCTGTCGCTACTCTTCGCCGCGACCAATCGGCGTGGGAGATTGGCTACGCCACATGACTCGATGGTCGATGTGTCGTAAAAACCAATAACCAACCAACTGTTAAAGCCAGTTAGTCAGGGTTGTAATCGATCGAATAAATTCGGTTCTATGGCACTTAGTTGCGTATGTAGAACATATATTGAGGCAATAGTGCCCACCCAGGTTTTGCATGATTTTTTGTGTGTAAGGCGAGTTTGTACGGTGAAATAATTACATTTTCAGCTGCAGCTGAGCAGCTGACCGTCAAACAGCACCATTCAACCACCAAATCAAACAATGCGAAAGTGATGTTCTGGAGGCAGATAATGTTCTCGATGCCAAAAGGCCAGGAGCAGCCCATTTTTTTTTAACTTGGGTCATGTATGAAGTCTGCGCTGTGGTCGAATTGCCCCGCCGAACGAACTTGTGCGCACGGTGTCGTGCCGCGTACCATGTACACTGGAAAGTTGGTTGCCATTGTCGCCATCAAATTTTGATGTGCATTTTCACGTTTCAGGTCGACCAGATTGAGCTGTTGAAGTACAAATAGAGCTTTATCATGGTTCAAATGTTGGGCAGAAGTTCGGCGATGCGCAGTCAGCCGAGGGCTGTGCAGCCTTCTGTGAAGAGGCTCAGCCCGTCGCTGCAAGCGCTGGTCACGCCACCTCGCACCAAGGCCAGGTCGCGTCGCACCCCGCCGAGCTCGTCATCCTGCCCGGAGGCGACGTTCGAGCCGATCGCGCCGGCGCGGCCCGCGTCGCTGCCGTGCAGCCCGCTGCGGCCCGACAGCGGCCGCGACTCGCCGTTTGCCGGCGCCAAGTTCAGCGAGCCGCCCGAGCCGCAGCACCTGCCGCCGCCGCCCAAACACTGGACTCCGATCTCACTGGCCGTCGCCAGCGAGCTGCGCGACATGTCCGAGCTCAAGGTGCTGCTGCAGGCCTGCGCCTGAGCCGGGCCACGCCACGTGGCCGGCCGCCGCGCCGCCGCCACTCAGAGGAGGGCGCGGCTTCGCCCGACACTCGCAACGTTTCGGTCTTGTTTCCACGCGTCTGGGAAGCCGGGACTCTGTTGACTGACAGTGTGTGACTGACGGGTGGGTGGGTGCGCGCGTGCGTGTGTGAACTTGACAGGTGCGCATGTCAAGCTTTCTGTGATGATTCTGTGTGTTTTACGGATGCTCAAAATGGTCGCTACTCCCGGCATTTTGTTCTATTCGACGTCGTTCGGCTCAAAAAGTTCCAAACCTGATAGAAGATGAATTCGCGTCTCATTTTCGTCATCTTGTAAACAAAAATAGTTCTAAGTTGCGCTCGAAATGTTCGACTCTGTGAACCGTGTGACAGCTTCAGTGTTGGCCAAAACTTAGGTTTAGAGTATGTGTTTACTTCTACAATTAGTCATACCAGTGATATATACCCATCAATCTTAGCACACTCGACAGCAGCAGAATGACACCAAAATTGCAAGAACCACACGTATCCTGTATTTCATTTTGGCCATGTTGCGGATAGGTGGCGTTACGTTTGTTATATTTAATTGCCCATAGTTATTCGCTAAGCGATGTGTGGGTGGGGACGGATCTCTGGGGAGGCGGTGCGTGAATGGCATCTCGCTCGACCACATTGGGACGATGGTGGCCTCTTTGGTGGATTGTGCGCTGAGCTGGTGGTGACCGCTGTCCTCCCGGCTGCATGTCGGGAGTCTGCACGGGCCAGTCGGCGGCGTCTCGTGGTCCGTCTCCCTCCCAGATCGACCCCGCCCACTCCCCCATCCCTTCGGTCTGTCGAGTGTGTCGGTAGAATCCTCGCGGTATGGTGACCTGGTTGTATGGAGGCGTTGATGGAAGTGGCGAGTTTCTGGTCCTTGTACCGCACAAGCTCTAGTCACGAGACTTCGCTACCATGTTCGCCTTTTTACCTTGTACATATTGCGTCTGTGGAGATTTATTTTTATTATGCTAGTGGGGTTTTAGGCGTGTCGGCGGGCTGTCGGTGGGCGGGGCGACTTCGTGCGGCTCCCCAAGTTCTGTGTCAGGCGGCTTTGTGCGGTGGGAGGAGTGCGTGTGCGCGGGCGGGCGTGGGGCGCCGGCGTCCGATGGTGCCTGGCCGTGTGTGTCGAACGCTCGCGTTGTTACGTCCAGTCCGGCCGGGTCGCAGGACCCGCGTCGCCAAATCACTCCCGCACGGCGAGCCGTCGGCTCGCGTCGCCAAATTCAGGCAGGTCTCGGGGAGTGGTACACCCCCGGCGTTTCGCCTGCCCAGTACAAAGATATGATCGGCCAGGCACCGCGACCCCGCCCGAGAAATACTAGGAGGTGGAGGCGCTGGAGTACTGTGTTTGCCGGAGACTGGTGCGGCAGACCGGCGGTGCATACATTGAATGCCGCCGTGGACGCGCCCAGTGTGGATTGCACTGCGAGAATAGGAGAACGACTAGTATTGCGGGGTGGCGTGGTTCGCCGAGCTGTTCAGTACAAAATCACATTCCAAACAGCTGGAATCGGGTCGCGCGGCGCGCTCATGTCCGGCCGTGCCGCCTCCGCCCCGATGTCGCGGGGTCATGGCTGTGAACCCGTGGGCTTCCCTCGCCGTGTGGCCCCGCCTCCGCCGACAGCCCGCCGAGTACGCTACCAAAACGATGGACGCCATTGTTGCTGTTACGCCGGCGCGCGTGCCGTGCGACGGCCAGTCGCGTGCTCCCTGGCGGAGAGCATAAGCAAAATCGTGCATCCGTCAGGTGTGGTCCTGTCACGAAGTAGGCTTTTGTAACGTTTGGGTGTCGCCGGCCGCTCGAAATTGACGCCGGTGGGTCAGGAAATTGTGTAGTCTGTTCTCACGATTGTTTTCCTGCACGCTGTCGTGTGTTGTCCTGTGTGTGCGGCGTTGGATCGTCGCGATCGCCGCGGTCGTCGGCGACGGCCAGAAGAACGGCGCGACGCCCGACACAGGCTTTGTACAATCATGTCTCATCTTGCCGGATCGTGTACTAACCAACCCGCCTCTCTTGGCTACAGTTGCCCTCCGAGTCCGAAATTGCCCTATCCTCCTGCCGTTCGGATCGACTGTCCTGTCTTCTGTCGCTGTGTCTTTATCCTGTTCTTCTCCTCTTCCTTTCGTTTTCGCCTTCGGGCCCCCTCGCGGGGCCCACAGCTCGTGCATAGAATTAGACAGACGTGTGACGTGAACTGGCAAAGCCTTTTCTGGGGGCGCCAGCGATTTCGGTCCGGATGCACCGAAATGCATCATGCGTTTGCATTCGACCAGTCCTCAGTCCTTGTGGCATTTCCATTGGCAGGTTGCCCTGCTTACCCTGTTGACCTGGCCCCAGCTCCACTTAGTGCCCTGAGTGAAGCCCAGCCCCACCTGACGTCTCGTCCTTTTCTGAATGCTTTCTCACTTGGCGTCTAGCCATATTCACCTCTGTGTGACCACTGCAGTCGATGTGCCCCTAAACCCCGATAGCCATGCTACTGTCCTGCCTCTTTATGCTATCTCGTCCTACATAGTGCCCTGTCCCGGATGCTGCGCCTACCTTAGTGCCTTGCCCCTTTAGTTCCGTGGTCTTCTGAGTGTCCCAACCTCATGAGTTGGGACCTCGTTAACCTCGTTAGTGCAGTCATCATGATGCTCTACCCTGCTTAGTGCTCCGTCCTATGCTTATCGCCCTGTCTCTACCTATAAGTGCCCTCTCCTTGGTTCCGTGTCCCGATTAGTTTCCCTGTGCTCGCCAATGTCTGCCATCTTCGGTTGGTTGGTGTGTTGTGTTTAAGGGCGCATCGACTGCGTTGATCATAGTGTTCATTACAATCTTCATTGGTCCTTCCTTTTGCCCCCCCCCCCGACGAGGTACCACCTTTTCGTGGTGGTGGGGATTGAGTGCCCCAATGGCCCGACGACCATCATGCCGGCGAGGGGTGAAGTCGATGCGCCCCTAAGCCCAAATAACCAACCAACCGGTGAGGGGTGACACTAAGTGCCTCTCTCGTCCTTCCATCCATATGCTCCCATTCCAATGCCCATCTCATCCCAACATCCATGTCCTTCGCCTGGCCCTGCAACACCAACTGTACCTACTATGAGCAGGCAGGGCAGCTTCCCGGTCCTGGCCACCAGCCCGGTTTTATCGGAGTAGCCGCGCCCCCTCGGCCCGTCCCCCGGGGTTGACGGATTCCTGGAGATTGAGGTCCCCCGCCGCACGGTGCTAGTTGTGACGGAGGACCGACACACCTCTTTGGTCCCGATATCCCGGAGGGGCGGGCGGGCCCAGTGGCTGGTCGCCTCGGGTCGGGGACCTGGGACTCCTCCCAGCGCTCACCGGCCCGTCCGGCCTGGGTCAAGGGGTGGGTGGTCTCGGCTGGACGAAGGGGCCACCTTTTAGGTGCCTTTCCCGGCCGGGTGCCCCGCCTTTCTTGTCTGGTGTTTAGTGTCCTGTCAGCCTTTCCCGAGTGCTTGTCCTGTGCAGTTCTTCAATGGTCTGCGCATCTGGTATCCTACCGCCTTAGTGTCATGTCCCTAGTGCCCTTCAGAAGATCCTAGCCTTCTTATTGCCGTAAGTGTCCGACTAAGTTCCTTACACTTAGCGGCTGACCTGACCTGTTTAGTGCCATCGTGAATGCCCCATCTCCTTAATGTCCTCGAAGTGCCTTACATAGAGTCCTGGAAGTGCCTTACTCACTCAGATCTCGGCTCTGCTTCATGCTCGCTCATTATGCCCTGCCCTACAATTGTCCTGAGCATGGTAGTCGCATGTGAAAGCATTCTGGTGACAGTGTCTGGGCCGATTATTTGGAAAGTGACTGCGCAATGTGTAGATTAAGGCTACGTTTTTTTCATTTTTGAGAATGGTTTTGTTCCCCTTTTCCCTATTATTTGCTTCAACGGTAGTGACCACTTTTGCCGCCATACAATGCAATTTATTGGTCTCGTATAAAGATAAAAGCTTGAATTGTTCGAAAAAGGCCATTCTCCAAGTTTTCCCTTCGAATTGTTTATGATTTTTTGTTTAAACGGTGCTTAGTTATATTTATAGTGTTGTCTCTTCAGTGAGGAAAATGGATGTCAAAGTTGTTCCAACTAATAGGTATTTATGAACCCGCATCCACTTTGAAACAGTTCAGTTTTTATCTTACAATTCATTCACATAGCCTTCTAACGGGATATTTATAGCTTCCCGGGGTTCTGGACACTGAAATTCGAACGGGTGGGTGCCTGCTTTTTCTGTGATTGCAATATATATATATATATAGTGTGTGTGTATGGGCTAAAATTTATCACATCTTCGTGTTCCAGGTCGCCTACTACACCATGCTCAGCAATCGGCATGAGTTCGTCGGCGAGCTGGTGGGAAAGCTACACCAAATGATGTTCACCTTCCTCATTTATACAAGATCTGATGGACGGTCGAATCATGACCAACGTAGTCGATGCGCCATAAAGCCCCTGTGATTGACGGTCCCTGTGGCCGCTGACGCCCCTCCAATGACGTCGACCTGTGCCAGCGCCTTCTGCGGTACAGAGACGAGGACTCGGCTGTGACTGAAGGCAGTTCTTGTGGTGCTCAGGCTGTGCCTCTTGTGGGGCCATAGGCAGCGATCTGGGCCCTGCACAGCAACAGTGAGTGACAAGAAGGAAATAGTAAAGAAGCTGCCGAGCACGCCCGTACCGGACGTCTCCCTACATGAAAACATCGCTATCCCGGCGTCAATCAGGCTGCGGAACTCTGCAACTAATCCCTCACGGCCTAGATGTGTGCGACTGGCAGTTGCTGAAAATGTCCGTCGAAGAGCAGAACCTTGGGGTTCTCTTACGACGCATTCAACCGCTGGGTTACATAGCGTCGCCGACTTCTCACGCCGATTGGTCGCGGGTGGACTCGGTAAATGCTGTCGATTGTGAGACTCGGACCCGCAATCCTGTGATCAAGAGTCCGACGCTCTACCAACTAAGCTACCGCCCTCCCCTCCCTCGTAAGAGTGGAGTAGCAGTGAAAAGTTCAGCGAAATCGTCGCTCGTATTCAGGTCACCGACGGCGCCGCCGAGTGTGGGCGGCGGGTCAGTCTTGACTTCGTACCTGTTGATTTTTCATCCGCCGTCACAACAAAGTCATAGTTGCGTAACCTGTTTCAACAAGTGGGAAGGAGCCGAGAGACTGCCAGTCTTCAAGAAGTCGCCAGTGGACAAGATATGCTGCCTTTTCTAGGCCAGCAACATCACAGTTTTATTACTATGTTCACTCACCACCTGTCGGTTTTCTTTCTCCTCATCTAATACAGTACTTTGGAGATTCTGGCGTGTCTGGTCGTGCGCATGGCGTGACCAAAAGCACCCGTGTCAAAACAGACGTTTGACACTAATTTATATGCATATATGTATGTATGTATGTATGTATATATATATATATATATATATATATATATATATATATATATATACATGCATATATGTATATATGTGTGTGTGTGAATATATACAAGATATAAGGTGAAACTGCTGAGACAGCAAAAGAAAGCAGTTGACGGCATTGGTTCAGGATGAGTGTGCGTCATAACGAGAGCTCTCAGACGAACCTCGCCTATTTCGTTCCTGCCTTGTAAAGGGCTCCCACATACAGCGCACCTTTGACACTGGGTTTCTTAACCCCTGCAGCCCTCTATCTTTTTTGGGCCGATCTCATCCTCTAGAGGATCCAAATTTAGTTTTCTCAGACTCAGATTCTCTCTTCAACCCTCAGAGAAATGTCCTCCTTTTATGGGCCATTACAGTCCTCAATATACAGTCTAGCTAACTGTCCGGGGTCATCTCAGTCCTGAGATGGACCATTGCCAGTCCCTGCCAGCTCTTTGGGGGTCTGTTCATCTCCAAGGTGAAATTTCAAGCACCATGAACATCTCGGTAATCTCTGACCTTCAGAAGCTCTACTTATGCCTCAGGGCCTTCAGTGTCCTGTTTGTTCATCAGCTGCTTCGAGCCCTTTCCAGCCGAGACTGTTCTTTCCAGCTGGCATGGACATTCCAAGTTTCGGACGGGCGCTCTCCTATCCTTACAGCTCTTGCCAGCCTTAATGGTGGACGTTTTCAAGTTTTAGGGGCCTTTCCACATGTCCATGATATTAGCAACACATTCGCATTCAGCATCCTATTCGCGTACTCTCCGATTCGTCTATTTTTCATGAAATGATCTTTGTCGCTTGAAAAAGTAAGGGGTATAAAATTCAGTATTTCACTTAGCCGAATTATTCTAACGCCTATATATCCGCTGTTCATCAAAGATGCAGCACTTCCAATTACGTGAACTTCAATGTCACAGTTTCACCTCAGGTCACCGAAGTTCGTTTTACTTGTATACTATATCTATTTACGGGGTACCGAATAAAATCATTGTGACACATGGAATATATCTGAATTTTGCAGGAGATAGTCCACATAACACGTACACAACACCCAGATAACATAACCCAGATAACATAACACCCAGACATTGGGTATGGCTCATGGTTGCAGGACATTGAAGCGTAAGACCTATGTTCACAAAATATTGTTTTGACCGAGCATTATTGCCATCTACGGGGTGCCGAATAATACATTCCTAGATATACTCATCGGATGGGCATTAGCGCCAAATAATCTCCCATCGCACAAGAAACCAGCACATTAACCATGACATCTTCACGGTCATTTGACACTTGACCTCCGGTCAACGAAGGCTTTAACATTACACCCTATTGGAAAATCACGGGATACAGAATAACATTTTCCTGAATGCATTTATCGGATGGATATTAGCGCCGAATAATCGTCCACCGACCAAAGAGGCAGCACATCCGAGCATGTGACCTGCAAGGTCAGCGTTTGACCTCAGGCTAGGTTTGATGAAATTACGAAAGTGACAGTGGTATACTGGGGTACGGCATGCGGGGCAAACGAAGCATTGAATGTAGACTATCTCAGCACTGATGTATGAACACTATCAATACAAGAAGCAGCACATCGCGTGACCTGACGTCTATCAATTACGCATTTCATCAGGTAGCGCTTGAATCCCATTCAGACATTCACCAATATCCTCCGATTCGCCTGAAAATTTGACACAACTTTCGCAAGAATACCCGAATACAAGAATCGCAAGTTCATGCATCACCGAACGATTTTTTTTCTACGATGGACCATTTCACTTTCAGAGGCGAAAAGGTTACCAAGGTCAAATATGTGGTATCGCATAGTTTGCCGGATAGTTCACGTATTGTAATTATCAAAATGTTTGCGCCACCGCTATCATGGTGGCATGCAGTACACCAAGCCAACTGGCCACCCGGGGTCGCTATTTGACCACAGGTCAACGAAGACTTTAACATTGCACGAGGCCATCGAGGTCAAGAAGCTGCAACAAGGTCTTATTTTGTTCGGATTCATTTTTAGCAGAAAATAATGGGTCAGAGTGAAACAGGAGCGAATTTGCACACGAGGCACGTATATATTTAGGTTATATTTAGACTCATTTTCACCGCAAATATGTCTGCTAAGCATCGCATTGCTTCCACGAATGAGTACATATGGTTTGCATTGCCGACCAGGGGCGCAGCCCAGGAAGCCTATTGGCCAGGCCATTCCCTCGATCACGAAACGTGCCGCTGCCACTGGTGGAGGAAAGGTGTGGGGAAGCAGGACAGCACCCCTGGCCCCATTACATAGGCTTCGCAACCGCTGCCAGACACCGATGCACGTTTTCCGCAGTGCCCTGAGTGCTTCGTCTCCGATCGATGTTGTGAGCCGCTGCAAGTCTGCGGAGCCGCTCAAAGTCTGTGTGTGGAGCCGCTCCGAGTCTGTGTGTGGAGCCACTCCGAGTCTGAATAGAAGTGCCGAACAAAATGTTGGGCTATCATCGACGCCTCGACTGGTAGAAAGTGCGAATGGGTGAGGGAGGGGAGTACCTTGTTTAGCAAGGCTTAACTGTGGAAAAGGCAATGGAATCCTAATGGACCCAAATACCAGCATTCAAGGCTCCAGGCCCCTAAAATGCTCCAACAATGAGAAATGCTACATACCTGCCAGGGTCGCGGACATGAGTGATGATGGGTGCACTGCCCCGTATCAACATGTTAGAGGAAGCACTGGGGGCTGGAGAGGTCATGTTCTTCACATCGATTTTGTGTGCAACGTTTGCAGGTGGCACTTACATTTCATGATTACCCTAGGGTTAAATTATCGGTGTATATACCCCGGTGCAGGAGTGGAGGTTACGCAAAATGTTTGTGGATGCTGAATCCATTATCAGCGATGTAACCAAATCTCCACGGTACGGAAAGTGAGAAAGCCCTCGAATTTGGGCTAATTTCTGTTGATATTTTGAGAGAAAAAAAAATTTGTTTCCCCTGTCCAGGAGGCATATTCCCAAGCTCTTGCAGTGTTCGGTAATGCACCGAGTATTAAGGCCAGGAGACTAGGGGAGCACATCACAAATCGATCTGCAAACGTGTTGATTTGCGTTCGGTTCGGAGCACCGTTTTCCCCACTCCTAAACCAAGCTATACCGTAGCATTTAGGACCAATGGACGCACACGTGTCCGAGATCACGTAGGAGTGGAGTGAATTTGGGATTTGGGGGAGAGGGCTGGCTCCATGACAGCGTTAGCCTTAACTTTTCCGCTGCCGGAGGCGTATTCCCTCTATCGCATTCCTGACCGTCCACCCAGTCAAGTTGCCCGTCCCATTACTTCAGCATTGATCGAGGGGAGGGTAGCTTAACCCGCGCCGTCTCTCCGGTCAGATCCCCACACCCCGTCTCGGGGGGATAGGAACCCCCTCTAAAATCCAAACTAAGCGTCGCACAAAACCGAAAGAGGTGTCATCGGAAAGCGCTCGACGAGTAGGGTCCGGATCCACCTCCAAAACAATTTCCACAAACGTGACGTCATTAGGGGACTAGATTTTCACGACTTCTCACGACTTATATTGTTTTTTGGTTCTGGGGAGTTAAATTTAGGGATATATGAAGAAAAAAATTGAATGAGGGAAGGACAGCGAAATCGATCACGGCCATAAATTTGTTCCACCCCCCGCCCCAGAAATAAAAATGTTATTTTTAGAAATTCCAAAATTTTGAGTTCTCAAGTTTTCGTTAATTTTCCGTTTCTAATAGGTAGAGCAGACCGAGAAACGTTGTTGGAAGTCAACTTATCCTAACAAAAAATGCCTACTTTAGCCAGAATATTGTATTTGAACTGCAATTGGCAAATATGCAAAATTGATATGTAGTCAAAAACGGAAAAAAGTGAAAAATTCCACTCGTATGTTTTGTTGCAGCCATAAAGATAAGTAAACGCTGAAAGTTTCATTAATATATCTGTATCCGTTAAAGCGTGACGACTGATTGAACTTTTTTGGAGGTGACCGCACTTGACCGCGATTAACTCGTTGACCCTAGATGGCCTGACTTCAAAATTTTGAAACAGCATGCCAAATTGATGTGGAAAAAGGTAGGTGGTGCCAACTTTCGGCGCGCTGCCCCCACTGTTCGTCCACTATCCGCGAAAAACCCGAGGGGGTGCGGTTGAAGACCCCCACTCAGAGATGGGACGGGTTAACCAGCTGGAATGCTTGCATTTAAGTCAATGGTAGCTCTGCCTTCAGTCAAACCTTGTTAGACGAGGCCCTGTCACATGAGTTTTTCATCCTAAAATCCGACATTATCAGGGGCTCAAGCTAGCATGGGGAGCTCAAGGCCTTCAGATATAGGAAACTACCTCAAGGTCCGTGACCTTTGAGGACGTTGTGGAGACCAGGAAGCCAGGTGATCATGTTCAGGTGGTCAGTAAGCACCCCAAACACATCAGACATATAGGTGCCTTAACCTAACTTGGAGTGTATTTGTCGCTGTCAAGCTGAAACCCTGTGATTTGTGGAAATGTTACCAAGCATGCCTCCAGTCATGGCGTCATACGTGAGTCACCTCACGTGATCCCCTGCTTTTTGCGCTAAAACACGCACAAATGATGAATGATCACTGTTGCCAATTCCGATGCGTGGAACAGAGGATAAGAGTGAAATCCGTCTCACCTATCGGAAAGAGAGGATGAAATCAAACCATTGCATTCATCAAACCTTATACTAAAACCTGGCATTTTGAGCCATCCAAATCTGATAAAAATATCGGGAAGTCAAAACGTCAAAAAGCCAAAAGCAGGCTGCCAGATTCCACAGTGCCCATAGGTACGCCCATATAGTAAGACATAAAAGATTAGTGCAACTATGAGCCACAAGGGCCCTTCTTGGTTGCACTCTGTAGTTGCCCACCAAATCTGTCAATCAGTCCTCCCTGTAATACTGAAAAGCAAGCCCTCTATTCTTATAATGATTGTCTATGCTGTTTTTAAAGATGTTCAATGTGCTGCTACAGACAATGTTTTCTGGCAGCTGGTTCCAGTGTTCTACTACCCTGTTGGTGAAGAAAGTTTGCCTTAACCTTGTTCTGCTGTGGGTAACTTTAATTTTGAATTTATGACCTCTAATTGCATCATTTCTGTTAAATTCAAACATTTCCCCAAGGTATCCCCTCTCCAGACCATTAACAAATTTAACAACCTCCATTAGATCTCCTCTCAGCCTTCTATATCTAAGTGAAAACATATTCAATTTCTTCAATCTTTCCTCATATGCCAGGTTGCTTATGCCATTAACCATTTTTGTAGCCCTCTTTTGTACTCTCTCTAAAAGCTAACAATCTTTTTCATAGCTAGGAGACCAAGCTTGGATGCAGTATTCCAAATGTGGCCTGACATATGCACAGTAAAGCTTCCTGATCACTTCCTCACTTCTGTATGATACATTCCTATTTATTGCCCCGAGCATTCTCAGTGCCTTCTTCCTGGCTTCCTTGGTCCGTTCTGATGCCCCCAGTTTTGTGTTTAGAATAACACCTAAATCCTTCTCCTGTTGAGTCATTGATAGCACTTGGCCACCCATCAAGTATGGAGCCTTCATATGCTGCTTACCTACATGCATGATTTTGCACTTATCAAAATTAAATTTAATTTGCCATTCTTCGGACCACTTCACAAGTTCGTCTAAGTCTTTTTGCAGCGAGATATGCTCATCTTGACCTGTTATTGCCCTAAAGACCTTCAAATCATCCGCAAATTTCAAAACTTTTAAACAGTAGTGGCCCTAGTACTGACCCCTGGGGGACTCCACTAAGAACATTTTGCCATGATGACTTTGTACCATTTAGCATCACTCTTTGCTGTCTATCTGAAAGCCACAACTCTATCCATTTTAAGATGCTACCTGCAATACCATGGGACTGAAGCTGTATCATTAACCGTTTATGGGGTACCTTGTCAAAGGCCTTACTAAAGTCAAGATATGCTACATCTGTAGTGGAGAATACCCCCTCGCAGCTTTGCAACAGGAGCCGTCTGTGTATCACGTGCCGGCGGCGGCGGCGAGCCGGCCGGCGGGGGCCAGGGGCCTCAGGGGAGCTGAGATGTTGGACCAGTGAGGGCGTGGCTGTGTGCCGCGAGGTGTCTGTGGGTGTTTCCGTGGCTGTGTGCCGCGAGGTGTCTGTGGGTGTTTTGGCATAGCATCAGAGCAATAATATTTCGTCTTGACGTGGACTGTATCGGAAAAGGACAAGGACGCTACAAGCTATTTCGGCAATATGGCGGAAAGGACCTGGCTACAGACGTCCGATTGATACCGGAATTCGATGGCGTGACGCAGGTCGTGAGCGAGTGGCTGGATAAATTCGAACTGGTGTGCAAATTGCGGGACAGAAAAGAGCTTGCCTCCATCGTTCCTCTGAGACTGACTGGTGGAGCGTTCGCAGTGTATCAACAGCTAAGTGATGCGGACAAAGCCATTTACGAAAGGGTGAAAGCTGCTCTGCTTTCTGCTTTCGCTGTGGACAAATACTGTGCGTATGAGCAGTTTATCACCCGTAAGCTGCGGAGTGGAGAGGCGGTCGATGTATACCTGGCGGATCTGCGGCGCCTGGCCTCCTGTTTGGCGGCATGCCCGACGGTGGGCTGGCCTGCGCCTTCGTGCTGGTCTGCCGGACGCTGTCCGCCGCGCGCTGAGAGCCAGCTCACTAATGGAGAACATGGGTCTGAGCGAGCTGTTGACCCGCGCCCGCGCAGTGATGGTGGAAGAAGACGTCGGCATTGCGGCTGCAGCTGTCTCTGCAACACGCCCCGTACGCACTACCATGCCGGCAGATACTCCAGCTGCTGGTGTAGTATGTTACTCCTGTGGGCAGCCCAACCATCGCTCGCGACTGCAGGGGAGGACGCCGGGCGCGCGGAGGTGGCGTACGCGGCAACAGGCGCTGTTTCCGGTGTAACCGGTCGGGCCACGTGTCGCCTGCTGCCCGGAAAACGGCGATGGGAGGCGGATCAGCGTCAGCCTCCTCTCCAGCTCAGCAGTGAGAGGCGCTCTACCGGTGGTTCGTCTCACCGTGGACGGTGCGAGCTGTGACGCTCTAGTGGACACCGGCTGCACTCAGAGCATTGCCCACGTCTCCATGTGCCCTGCTGGAACAAACAGGACGTCAGTGTGATGACTGTGAGCGGTGAGAGGCACCGGTGCGAGGGGACAGGCAATGTATGTGTCCAGCTGCGGTCGGGGGCCTCGGCATTCGTGGATGTGCTTGTGGTGTCTACCAAGCCACTGAACTTCAGTTTTATTCTCGGAATGAATGCGGTGACTGTGTTTCGCGGTGTGACAGTACGCGCGCCGGGTAATGTGCAGTTCGGCGTGGACAATTCAGTGCCGGCGCCGAGTAGTGAGCGGTGCGGAATGGATGACTCACAGCCGGGGCGGACTTCGGCCGTGTCGTATGGCTCGGCGGCGCTACCTGGCGCGGAGCTGAGACGGACGGTGTCAGGTCGCCGCCAGTCCCCTGCGGAGTGATGACGAGGCCACTGGTGTCAGCTCGCAGCGCGGCCCGGAACCGATGACTCCTCGGGACAGACTGGCTGTTGCAGCAGGCTGCAGCGGACTGCAGCAGCCTACGAGCCGACTACGGCAGCCTGTGAGCGAACGCCAGTGTCTGGCTGCAGCACGGTCGTGGAGGAGAAAGACTATGTGCTTAATTACAATGCAGTCGATAAAAGTGGACCGTGACCTGGAAGTGGTCAGGGTCAGAGCAGCCTCAGTTAGTGAACACAGTGGAGGAGTACCGGATCCGCCAGAGGCCCAGCACGAATATGAGTGCGAGCTGTCCCAATGGGTGTCTGATGGCTGGCTGGCGCCGTATGACAAACAGCTGCACGGGCCAGTCAAAGGTACGATACCATTGATGGCCGTAGTGCAGCGCAACAAAAGAAAGTCAGGCCGGTCCTCGACTTCCGTGAACTGAACTCTCACCTCAGTCCGCACACGGCTGACGCGGATGTCTGTGGTGAAAAAGTTCGCAGTGGCGCCGCCGGGGACGGAAGTCGCACTGATGGACCTTCGAAAGGCCTACCTGCAAGTACATGTGCACCCGTCCTTGTGGGCTTACCAGACCGTAGTGTTCCGTGGCCAGCGGTACTGCCTCGAGACTGGGATTCGGTTTGAGTGTGGCGCCGCTGGTCATGAAGAGGTCCTCGCACCGTGCTGAGCTGGGATGACCGCATCAACCGCGCGTCTTCGCCTTACCTGGATGACGTTTGGGTAGATGGAGCGTAGCCTCAGCAGCAGAGGTGGAGAGCCACCTCCGCAGCCACGGCCTGGTGTGTAAGCCCCTGAGCGTGTGTCGGAGGGAGCCCGTGTGCTCGGCATGCGGGTCTGGGGGAGCGCCGTGGTCTTTCTGGGCGCGCGACAACGACATCGACGAGCTGCCGCAGCGGCTCACTAGGCGAACCATCTTCTCGCTGTGCGGCCGCCTGACGAGCCACCTGCCTGTCTGTGGGTGGCTGCGCGTGGGCGTCGTATTTGAAGCGGCGAGCCAACGCGCTGACGAGTGGATGGGATGATGAGGTGACTGACCCGGAGCTGCGGGCGATGGTCGCTGAGACGTTCGCGCGTGTAAGGACCGCTGACCCGGCGAGGGTCGCTGGGATGTGACAGGAGATGAAGCCGTCATCTGGGTCGATGCCAGCTCGCTCGCGCTCGGAGCCGCGCTGGAGGTGGACGGCGGGTTGTCGAAGACGGATGCTGGCTGCGCCCAGCGAGAGCGCGCATATCAACATGGCCGAACTGGATGCCGTGATTCGCGGTATAAATCTGGCCGTCAGCTGGAGCATGCAGAAACTGACGCTGATGACTGACTCACGGACTGTCTACCACTGGCTGACGGACATGCTGTCGGGTGCGTCGCGCCTGAGAACAAAATCTGCCAGTGAAATGCTGATCCGCCGACGGCTGGAAATAGTGAAGAACATCGTGACTGAGTATGGCCTGCAGCTGGACGTCCAGTTCGTCCGTCGGCCGAAAACCGGGCTGATGCACTGACCAGGGTGCCGAGGAAGTGGCTGGCGTCGCTGGCAACCTGCAGTGTGTGGGCCGCTGCTGCATCAGCTCCGGAGCCGCCGACACCTGAGGACATCGCAGCTGTCCACCACTAGTGGACATCCGGGCATCAGCGCACCTGATCTCTGCCGGAGGCTGTCCCTCGTCACCAGGACAGTGCGGTGTCGTGCGGGTGTCCGGCCTGCGTCGTGACCCGGCGCCCGCAGGTGGGGGGTCACTGGGGGTCTCTGAGTGCTGGAGTAGGGCCAGCATGGACATCTGCCATGTAGGTGACCGCCTACCTGACGATGATTGATTGTGGTCCCTCGGTACACGATCTGGAGGCCTCAAGGGCCAGGACTCAGCTAGTGTTATCGGGCGTTGAGTCGATTTTCTCGACGTGGTGGCCGGACTCTGACGGACATGCTGCGCTTCCGTGCAATTCTGTGGTTTGCCGTCGTGGGGATGGTGGTCGGTATCGTTGCCGTTTCCGGCACGGGGTTTCGGCGGTGTTCGATAGTAAAGACGATGTAGCGCGTGGCGCTGTCAGTGTCGGGCTGTTTGCTGCACGTGATGCCAAAGTAGCGACTCCGCCTCTCCCTGCCAACCAGCTGTTCAGGTTGAGGTCAGGCGCTTGATATTGACGGCGTGGCGAATGTGATTCACCCGCGTCGGACGGCGTTGTTACAGTGTGGGTGATGAGTCTGGGTCAGACACCGAGTCGGCGCTGTGATGTACCTAGTGCTGTCGGTACGGTGACTAGAGTGATTTCTGAACAGAACGTCGAAGTGGATGGGATGTCCCGCCCGTGCGTGATTTGGGCTGGTTACGCCGCCACAGTCCCGGAAGTGCTAGAGGCGAGATGCTGTCAGCGCTAATGACGATGATGATGATGGAGCTTGATTATTGAGTGCCAGCCGTGTGGATAGGCCGGAGTGGACGATGTGTTGAGCGTGATGACGGCGAGCAGGGAGGATGCCGCGGCGTGGTGAGAGGGAGAGAAGGCAGCGCATTTTTCAGTATAGTGATCTACTTTAGGATCAGGGGGGTGTAGTGGAGAATACCCCCTGCAGCTTTGCACAGGAGCCGTCTGTATCCGTGCCGGCGGCGGGGGGCCGGCCGGCGGGGCCAGGGGCCTCAGGAGCTGAGATGTTGGACCAGTGGGGCGTGGCTGTGTGCCGCGAGGTGTCTGTGGGTGTTTCCGTGGCTGTGTGCCGCGGGTGTCTGTGGGTGTTTGGCATAGCATCAGGCATAATATTTCGTCTTGACGTGGACTGTATCGGAAAGGACAAGGACGCTACAACATCAACCTGATTTCCCTGATCAAATTGTTCTGTGGCGAAGTTCAAAAAGTCCAAGAGGTTTGTGAGACACGATCGTCCTTTTCTAAACCCATGTTTAGTATCTTGAATCAATCTGCTACCTTCCAGATAACTACCTATTCTATCCTTGATAATTGATTCGAGTACCTTGCAGACTAGGGATGTGAGACTTACTGGCCTATAGTTTTCAACTTTCCCTCTTTCCCCTTTCTTGAAAATAGGAACTACATTTGCCCTTTTCCAATCGGTTGGAATTTCATTTTGTGAAACTGATCTACAAAATATTATACTAAGTGGAAATGCCAGTTCCTTTTCAGTTTCCCGCAACACCCTAGCATAAATATCATCAGGTCCTGCTACCTTGTTTGGCTTTATCTTCCTGACATGATTGTAAACAACATCATTATCAATGAAATCAACATCATTTGTCAGATCCCATGTCACTGAACTATGGTGTACGGTCGGCAGATTGGTCATATCTTCAAATGTAAACACTGATTTCAAATGCTTGCTCAGCTCCTCAGCCATCTCACTATCCTCACCCAATGTAGTCCTGTTTACTTCCAGTGGACCAATTGTGCTAGAAACTTTACTCAGCTTGTAGAAACTAAAGAACTTTTTACTCTCCCCATTACAGTTTCTAGCTAAATCCAGTTCTTTTGCTCGCTTTGCTGCTCTGGTTTTTTGCTTCACAGTGTCTCTAGCTTTTCGATACGCCTTTAGATTAACGACATTTGAGGCTTCTTTAAAGACTCTAAATGCAGTTTTCTTGGTCTTAATTGCTTTTATCAAGTCTGGTGTAAGCCATGCTGGCTTTCCTACCCTTCTTTTGCGTCTTTGCTTTTGGGGGACATGTCTAATCTGAATTTCTTCCAAGTAAGATTTTAACTTTTCCCACATTTCACAGGCATTTAAATTGGAGAATTCTTCCTCCCATCTGATGGCACTTAAAGCCGCTCTCATGCTGTCAAAGTCTGCTAGTGCATGTTATAGGATCTTTCCAGCATACTCATTCATCTTCGGGAGCTCGCGATTGAACAGCTCATTCCAAGTACTTAGACTCCATGATGTGCCTACCATATTGCGTGCCATTATCAGCCATATGGCTTTGTCAAAGTTGATGAATGCCTATTTTCCGTTCAGGACTAAATATATTTGGTTAATGGTGCTTGTGTTTAATTCATTCATGACATTCATCCGCGTTGTTTGCTGCTCATTAATATCCTCTTGTTTATTTGAGTTTGTTTATCAAAGCCATGTAGGTAAAGACGCAAACATATCACGTCAGCGCATCGTTCGGCGCATATTTACATAATGCGTCATGCCAATGATTATTTCTCGCCTTGTGGGGGGGGGGGGAGCAAAATGCACTCTTGCCATAAAGGTAAGGCACCATAGTATAATAGGACAGTAATTAAATCGGGCATGACATCAACTTGGTGCCATTTTTTCCGCATAAGACGAAGAATACCGTGCCAAACCCATATTAATATAACTTAAGTTATATCGTTCCAATGGATCCTAAGCCTCCTAAGGAAAGCATTAGTAATTTCGTTACAACGCAGTGTTGCAACAATACTTCTTTTCTTGCGTGTGCTCATTTTAGACTGTCTGTATAATGTTTAGCCCTCAAAGACCATACACATCATCACATCTGATGTGTAGCCAAGGGCCTCTGTGGAAAACCACTTACGTGGGTTCAGAAGTTCAGACATTCAGGGGCACGACACTGAGTGCAACATGAGTGATTGTCCAGATATGCAGAGAACCAGGTGTGTACTGTACTACCAGGTAAACATGCTCTGTGCTACGTTAGGATATGCAGTCAAGCTCATGCTAGTTAGGCTGTTTAAGATATACTGTCCTCTCTATGGGTGTGAATTGTGGAACACTGGGGGTGTGAAACGAGCTTTCCGAGAAGTCTGTATAGCCTATCACTACTGCTTGAAAAGGCTAGTCAAGGTTCCTAGGTTCTCTCGCAATCATGAAGTGTGTCGAAAGTTTGGAACGCTGCCGTGTCACATGCTGGTGGCAAGTAGGCAGCTTTTATTTGTGCGTAGCCTCATGGACAGTAGCAATGCCATTATAAAAGCACTGCGTGAAAATGATGTAGCTCGGTTGGGTATTATTGCACAAAATCATGCTCGAATTAGGTATGAATATGAACTTGTATCTATGGATTTATTGGTGGCCATTAAAGCTGACATCAAACACACATTTAGGTCACGGCTGGAACGAATTGTACTGGAAAAAGCTGATCAGGGTCATGTGCATGACACAGGGTAGAATGGAGCAGATGTGGTACCGTGGTTGCAGTCTCAGTTTGGTTGTACGTTGCTGGTCTGTACACATGAAGGCATTGTGTGTTGTATGGAAGCCCAGATATGCACCGAGAAAGGTGCGAAATAAAGGTCATTATTATTATTATTTAGCATTGTGGGTGCTCAAGCACTCACAAAAAAAATATCCAGCCTGCCCTAGTGGCGGCACCTGGCTAAAGTATCCGTACTTGCATATCTTCAGCCACACATTCGAGGGAAAAAACTAAGATTGTCAATCGCTGGCGCAATTGGACCATTATAGAATTAACCGGAGCAGCTTTCACCTTTTGGTAGTTAGCCTGTAAACCATAGGGTGTGTCCACATATGTTGACAATGTATATATGCACATATATAAGCACACACACACACACACACATATATACATATATATATATATATATATATATATATATATATATATATATATATATATATATATATATATATATATATACTATCGTCCTCGTGCCAAGGTATGAAAAAGATGCAATCGTCCGTTGCGATCGCGAGTGCAAGCTACATTAATCAGTAGCTGCTTATCGTGTGGTCGTTTTCCGTACACACGATGATGTACTGTTGAAC
Organism: Imbricaverruca yamaguchii; assembly: GCA_034440575.1. NCBI lineage: Eukaryota > Metazoa > Arthropoda > Thecostraca > Neoverrucidae > Imbricaverruca > Imbricaverruca yamaguchii. Next base: position 4,955,130 of record JAOTOL010001658.1, read on the forward strand.
AATGCGAAATTTCCTGCTTATCCGTTTATCCTGGTTACTGGCGACTAACGACGAGGAGCGAAGCCAGAACATTTTTTGTTGTCGGGAGGAGGCGAACAGGAGCCCATCTTTTTTCCTTTACAAAATCCAGATTTTAGCCGGAAATCACACAACTGTGCGTTTTGTTCTCCAAATTTAGGCAGCCTGGTGAAGTGAGGTGGGGAAGCATGGGGACGGCCCAGTGCCCTACCCCTACCCAACTTCTTGACTGCACCACTGCTGTCACAACCAGGTTGTGTCAGACCCCTCTGGCGCGGCCCAGACCCCGCCCAGTATGTTCGAGTGTGGACGGCCTGTGACGTTCAGTGTCATGCCACGCTCGGTGTCATGTCACGCTCAGTACCGTGCCACGCTCAGTGCCGTGTCACGCTCAGTGTCACGTCACGCTCAGTACCGTTACGCTCGTGTCTGTCACGCTCAGTACCGTGTCACGCTCAGTCCGTGTCACGCTCAGTCCGTGTCACACCCGGTGTCATGTCACGCTCAGTACCGTGTCACGTTCAGTACCGTGTCACGCTCAGTGCCGTGTCACGCTCAGTACCGTGTCACGCTCAGTACCGTGTCACGCTCAGTGCCGTGTCACGCTCAGTGTCACGTCACGCTCAGTGCCGTGTCACGCTCAGTACCGTGTCACGCTCGGTGCCGTGTCACGCTCAATGCCGTGTCACGCTCAGTGTCACGTCACGCTCAGTGCCGTGTCACGCTCAGTACCGTGTCACGCTCAGTACCGTGCCACGCTCGGTGTCATGTCACGCTCAGTGCCGTGTCACGCTCAGTGTCACGTCACGCTCAGTGTACGTCATCAGCGTCACGCTCAGCATGTACGCTCAGACTGTGTCACGCTCAGTACCGTGCACGTGTCATGTCACGCTCAGTGCCGTGTCACGCTCAGTGTCACGTCACGCTCAGTGTCACGTCACGCTCAGTGTCATGTCACGCTCAGTACCGTGTCACGCTCAGTACCGTGTCACGCTCAGTACCGTGTCACACCCGGTGTCATGTCACGCTCAGTACCGTGTCACGTTCAGTACCGTGTCACGCTCAGTGTCATGTCACGCTCAGTACCGTGTCACGTTCAGTACCGTGTCACGCTCAGTACCGTGTCACGCTCAGTACCGTGTCACGCTCAGTACCGTGTCACGCTCGGTGTCATGTCACGCTCAGTACCGTGTCACGCCCGGTGTCATGTCACGTGCAGTACCGTGTCACGCCCGGTGTCATGTCACGCTCTGTGTCATGTCACGTTCAGTACCGTGTCACGCTCAGTACCGTGTCACCCCCAGTGTCATGTCACACTCAGTACCGTATCACGTTCAGTACCGTGTCACCCCCAGTGTCACGTCACGCTCAGTACCGTGTCACGCTCAGTACCGTGTCACGCTCAGTCATGTCACGCTAAGTACCGTGTCACGCTCAGTGCCGTGTCACGCCCAGTGTCACGTCACGCTCAGTACCGTGTCACGCTCAGTACCGTGTCACGCTCAGTACCGTGTCACGCTCAGTACTGTGTCACGCCCGGTGTCATGTCACGCCCAGTGCCGTGTGTTGCTCGGCGACGTCTGTACACGTCAAAGCCGATGGAACCCATTTCGAAAGCCTGCCGCTATTTTTGCGACACGATTTGAGGCCGGCATTCGACCAGTCACCGTATGGAGGCCGTCACCCGCAGCTGGGGTTAACCGTCACCCACAGCTGGGGTTAACCGTCACCCACAGCTGGGGTTAACCGTCACCCGCAGCTGGGGTTGACCGTCACCCGCAGCTGGGGTTAACCGTCACCCGCGGCTGGGGTTAACCGTCACTCGCAGCTGGGTTAACCGTCACCCGCAGCTGGAGGTGACGACCACCTGCAGCTGGAGGTAGCCGACACCTGCAGCTGGAGGTAGCCGCCAGCCGCAGCTGGAGGTGGCCGACACCTGCAGCTGGAGGTAACCGTCACCCACAGCTGGAGGTGGCCGCCACCTGCAGCTGGAGGTAGCCGCCAGCCGCAGCTGGAGGTAGCTGACACCTGAAGCTGGAGGTGGCCGTCACTCGCAGCTGGAGGTGGCCGCCACCTGAAGCTGGAGGTGGCCGTCACTCGCAGCTGGAGGTGGCCGCCACCTGCAGCTGGAGGTAGCCGCCACCCGCAGCTGGAGGTGGCCGTCACTCGCAGCTGGAGGTGGCCGCCACCTAAAGCTGGAAGTAGCCGCCACTCGCAGCTGGAGGTAGCCGCCACCCGCAGCTGAAGGTGGCCGCTTCGATCCGCCCAGCCGGCGAGCGGCGGCGTCGCGCTGCCAGCCGGGCCCGCCCAGCCCTGGGCCCTACTTTCACGGGGCGCAGGACCGGCCGACGGTCCGCGTTCGCAGCGGCGAGCGCAGGCTCCGTGTGGGGTTGCCGGGTCGATAAGTCACCGGCGGCTGGCGCGCCGCGTACACGCTCTGTTTTCGCCGGCTCGCGCCCCACTGCGCACCCCATTTCGACGACGCTCAAACTGCTGTTTTTGCATGGCGGCTGAGCGCCCGAGGCGTCAGCATTTTCGCGCGGCTCGTGAAGGTGACCTTGGCGCGGTGCCCCACGGAGCTGCTACGTCACCACTATCAGCCGGGAGTGTTGTGAAATCTGGCCCCGAGCTGGCGGCCTCGGCTCGATACCAGCGCCACCGCCTTGGCGACCTCCCCTGGTGTCCCCCATCCGTCCTCCCGACTGCTGCGTGACGGCTGCGACTGCCGCGTATCCTCGGGGCCAGGAATCCCTGAGCCAGCTCTCTTCTTCGACCATTCAGGAACGTCAATAGATGACCCCTCAGGACATGGATGTTGGTTTCTGAAAATTATTTGAGGGGTGGGGAAAGATACGTGATGGCTGGCCCTATTTTTTTTTGTGTGGGGGGGCACACTCCATAGGCCATATATATATATATATATATATATATATATATATATATATATATATATATATATATATATATTCGCCGCCCCGGTTGCTCGGTCGGTTGGAGCGCCAGCCTGCACTGG
>JAOTOL010001659.1:0-190000 GCA_034440575.1 Imbricaverruca yamaguchii
ACAATTTCATCAGGGAAATCAGGTTGATGTATAGCATATCATGACTTTAGTAAGACCTTAACAAGGTAACCCATGAACGTAATGATACAGCTTCAGGCCTATGATATTGCAGGTAGAATCTTAAAGTGGATGTAGTTGTGGCTTCAGGTAGACAGCGAAGAGTGATGCTAAATGGCACAAAGTCATCATGGCAAAATGTTCTTGGTGGAGTCCCCAGGGGTCAGTACTGGGGCCACTACTGTTCATTATATTTGTAACAACATTGAAAGTGGCATGCAGTAAAGTTTTGAAATTTGCTGATGACTTGAAGATCTTCAGGGCAATAACAGGTCAAATGAGCATATCTCACTGCAAAAAGACTTAGACGAACTTGTGAAGTGGTCCAAAGTATGGCAAATTAAATTTAACTTTGATAAGTGCAAAATCACGTACGTAGGTAAGCAGCATATGAAGGCTTCATACTTGATGGGTGGCCAAGTGCTATCAGTGACTCAACAGGAGAAGGATTTAGGTGTTTTCTAAACACAAAATTGGGGCATCAGAACAGACCAAGGGAAGCCACTGAGAATGCTTGGGGCAATCAATATGAATGTATCATACAGAAGTGAGGAAGTGATCAGGAAGCTTTACTGTGCATATGTCAGGCCACATTTGGAATACTGCATCCAAGCTTGGTCTCCTAGCTATGAAAAAGATTGTTCGCTTTTAGAGAGAGTACAAAAGAGGGCTACAAAATGGTTAATGGTATAAGCAACCTGGCATATGAGGAAAGATTAAAGAAATTGAATATGTTTTCACTTAGATATAGAAAGCTGAGAGGAGATCTCATCGAGGTCTTTAAATCTGTCCATGGCCTGGAGAGGGGATACCTTGGGGAAATGTTTGAATTTAACAGAAATGATGCAATTAGAGGTCATAAATTCAAAATTAAAGTTAACCACAGCAGAACAAGGTTAAGACAGACTTTCCTCACCAACAGGGTAGTAGAACACTGGAACCAGCTGCCAGAAAACCATTGTCAGTAGCAACACATTGAACATCTTTAAAAACAGCATAGACAATCATTATAAGAATAGAGGGCTTGCTTTTCAGTATTACAGGGAGGGCTGATCGACAGATTTGGTGGGCAACTTGTTAGGGTACACAGTGCAACCAAGAAGGGCAATTGTGCCTATAGTTGCACTTATCTTTTGTCTTTATGTCTTTATGTCCTTATGTCTTTATTGGTCGCTTCTAGTAATTACTAATTGCTTGGATCAAAATCGTCTTTCGTTGTTAATCTTGCTTTATAATACTGCAGTCTGGAAATGTACATTTGTATCGTGTATCTACCGATTGCATCCTTACACCATTCAACAGATCTCCGTGAGAGCCATACTAGCCGTTGGACTTGATTTAGCATGTGAGCATTATTGTCAGATTTACTTAATTAAGATATGTATGTACTACCAGGTGTCCGTGTAACCGAATGAATGTGCAAGGTCAGTCTTTTGCAAGCGTTCAAATACATGTCGGTGCATGCGAAAGGCAATGATTATCGGCTAGCATAGGATTGCCTGCACTTTACGTGAGGTATTTTCTGATCCCATGAAGTCACGGGATGCTTCAAGCATCCGGGAAAAAGATCCGAAGTATCATCTAATTGATGATATTTCAGATCTTTTCTCAATGTGCATTCGCTTTATATGTGCCCACCATCAGAGTACCCACTGAGAGTTGATGTATCCACCCTGAGAGTATCTACCTGAGAGGGATGTACCCACCCGAAAGTAGATACCTTAAGAAGTGGATTTGTTCAGACATTCCTTGCCTGGAAAAAGATGCATGCTACCGCAGGTCAATGCCGGAGTTTGAGCTTTTCCAATTCATATAAGCATAAGAGAACTGCTCAGCAGCTCTCTATGCCCAACTTCCCCACAGGAGGTTAAAGTTTAACCCTCTGTTTTTCTTATGCAATATTGCATCTCACTTATCCGTATGCACATCGTATCCACGAGATATAGCCTGCGTCTGCTATTGGGTGGTCATACCTGCTGACGTCATACATACTCACAGAATAAACAATATACAATCTTGGTCTACGTGGTCTGACGTGAAGAAGAAATTTGAGTTGGCGCTGGGAGGATGCTCGAATATGAAATTGCCAGTCCTTAAATGAGATCTGAGATTAACAGATTCCGGTTATTTGAAGAAGCGTGAGAAGTTCTTCGGATTTATATTTCCGTCTAGTATCATTGTTGACATATCAACTAGCGTTCGGTTACTATACTTTATTCGCATGCCCATTTTTTCCATTTTGCTTACCTCTTTTCATTGCAATTAATTTGAAGAAGAGGGGGGGATGCCATTGTGCTCCTACCACCAACCGTGGGGGGTCAGATACCTAGGGCACTCCAGTGGCGTAGCCAGGATTGGTCCGGGGTCGATCATCTGACACCACCTAGTGGATGAGGTGGATAAGTGGATGAGTGAAGGAGGGCCTACTTAGGGTCTCATTCACTCTTCCGCTCCTCGATTTCGGGCTCGTTATTTTGAAAGTGCACACATGTGCATATATAATGTGGAAAATGTCGCTAACTACGTGGGCAAATAAGACCCAACGGTCTGGTGGGGTAATGTAAGACCTACAATCAAGGCACGGCAGTTTCGGTGCAGAGGCCTCCTTGGCCGACGACCCAGGGCATCCTCTGTCGGACCAGAGGGTCTCTTTCAACAGCCTGGGCACCTCCATCAGACCACAGGTCCTTGTATGGCTTGGGTCCATCCATCGGTGCAAGGCTATTTCTGACGGTACGAGGTCTTCTCTGGGAACTAGGGGTCCCTCCGTTGTCTCGGGGGTCATCTTTGATGACCCAGGGACTTCTCCGACAGGCCGAGAGCCAATTTTTAAGTGTGTACCATCACCATCAGATCAGCGGCCTCTCTCTTCAGCATAGGCATTGGCATCAGCTCAGGGGCCCTTCATTTTGGCTCGGCGTCCCCTCAGTCAGACGGAGGTCCCTTCTAACGACCCAGGGTCCTGTCAGTCGACCTGAAAGCCTTCACGTTAGTCCAGCCCATGACCTTCAACATCTTCCCGAGGGCACTCTCCGTTAACTGTGAACTCTCTTCATCGGAACCGGGACCCTTTCAGTCAGTCACGGGCCCTCTTCGCCAATCAAGAGGCCCTTCACATCGGTCCAGGGGGTCCTTGCGGCATCCTGCACCTACGCCTTGAAGGACCCCCAAGACGGTTGCATGGAGGGCCCGTCAGCCTCTTCAGGGGCTGCCCGCTTTTCCTCCCCCTTGACTACGCCACATCCCCCTCTTCCTACACTCATAGAAGAGGCTTACACCGAATATAAAGCTTTCGCCAACTGCGGGGAACGCCAACGTCTGGGCAGCTGCAGCCTCTTCTGCGCCGCCTGTTAAGAGGAATTCCAATCATGCGTGTCCATGGTCCGCTCATGTTGACCATGTTGGCACAGCTTACTTTGCCCTGCGCTGGGCCATGGTCAGCTTCGATATGTGCCAAGACCACCTTGACATTTGGCATCGGCACTTCCTCCGACGCACTTTGCACGACCGGCGACGGTGTTCGCTGGTCTGGAATTTGCGACGGGGATCCTTGCACCTGTAACATTGGCATCGGCACTTCCTCCGACGCACTTTGCACGACCGGCGACGGTGTTCGCTGGTCTGGAATTTGCGGCAGGGATCCTTGCACCTGTAACAACAGCAGACACGGTACATACCATTTCGAAAAAGGACTATGCTTTGCAACATCTCCAGTAAGTTACTGAGACAAGCATGGTACGTTAGCATGATTATTTTAGCATTATCTAGCACGAGCTTAGAATCCCTGCACCCCTGGGTTTCTTTTTGTTCAGAGTTTGTGGACTCCACCCACTCGCTCGAAGCTAATTCCAAACTTGGCCTGTGACAAGCTTGGAAGCTTGGCCTATGACGTACAATAACTTTTAATCCAAAACGTTGTGAAACCACTTCCCGTACAGTGTAAGTCAGGCGAAGTCTCTACTAGTACTGTGTGTATAAAACGCTATTGGGAGAGTTGGATAACCGAAGGTAAGAGGCCCGCTATGGAGTCCTTGGCACAGGATCGAGAGACAACGGTGGTGGCGCGTTTGCCGTGTCCAAGAGACAGCAGGTGATGTAAGTTTGAGACTGCCAGCCACGGTCAGGTCCAATTTTACTGGGCTTGACCGCGTCAATGCGGTTCGTGTCATTTACGCTCTCCTTTTCACATATGCACGGCAAAGGGTTGGCTAGGTACACGCACTCTCTCGCAATAAGGCGATGGGCTGAACGAACGAGGCCATGCGGTGAGACCGCGTCGTGATCGAATGTGGCTCCGCTTATGTCACCCATGTGAGCACTTCCGCCGCCTGCCATGGAAGCACCAACCAATAACCCAGGGTGTGACTAATCATTATCCCTGAGGTGACTTGTTTTTTTCTTTAAATTTGTTCATAAAATAATGATTGTTCCACTTTTCTAGTGAAAATATGGAAGCTGAACTCAAATTAAGCGCCCAAAATTGTCCTGGAGTTTTCATCGATTATTACCCTGGGATAGGAAACAAATCAAGGTTATGTAGTTACAGATGGAGCGCAATTGTGTAGCCACGGATAATAGTATATTTCTACTATTATCCGTGATCTAGCAGAACTGGAAGGGTAGCTCGATTCTGCGAATATGTTATGTGTGCGACTATTTGACATGATATTTTTTACCCAAAGCTTGTACTAACAAACATGCACTCCGTGCCGCGGTCCTGTGTAAATACACGGTTAGCGACGACCTGCTTACCCACCTAACACACATGACCTACCTTGACTTCAACCTGATTTGGCCACGTGCATGTGACATATGCATACGGCACCTCTTGCCCCTGTGTTTCGTTTTATACTGATACGAACCATTTAACTAGTGCTAAACAATGGTTCAGGATATTCAAAATCGCTTGATGTAGTTGACCTGATAATGATGTCATCGATAACATCGGATCAACCGAACAAAGTGTGACTTGATGAATACTATTAGACTATCACTGCACTTGACTTCATTTGGGTTCGTCCACTGGTTCCGAATTTAAGATGCTGGCTAAAATGCTCCCGTCAGTGGCTGGTGTTCAGGAGAGCGAGTGAGCCCGGTTAACTGTGGAACAGCATGCTGCTGTGCCAATTCACCTTTTGTGTACTCACAAATAGTACCTGCTTGACGTTCCGATTCAGCAAGGGCACCGACAGCGGAGGAAGACGCAGTTCACCACCCCCTCATTACGAGTTTCTCTAGTTGCTCGCGGTTATCTCATGAAATAATTATGGCATAGTGGAATGCTACAACCTTCTGGTGGTACTGACAACTGCACTTGGTATGGGATAAAAATGACTTTCTGGCACTAAGTTGAAACCCATCGGAGACATAGTTCCAAATTAGTCAACACTTGGATCCATGATACCATGATCGCCTTTGTACCATGATCCACAATCTCATGGTACAAAGGCGAACGAAATGACAACCATATATTGGCTGACTTTTCCGCAAAACTTTGTATTTCCTAAGGCAATCTGAGTATTTTGGTGTGTTTATTGCAGTCTTCACCAATGGGCCAGAATTATCTAAATCGAGTGAAAAGTGGCACAAAATGTAAAATAATTTTCCATTCTTGCCATCTATTTTCATCAATAATATTTTGTGAAACCGACTTCAAGCATTCAACCCCATATACGAATGTGGACATTTCTATTAAATATCGCCTAATTATTTTCATACCAACTCTCAATCTTGGGATTTAACCGTGAACTCTTAAGTTATAATATGCCTATGGTAATATGCACTACATTGGCAACTATGTTTTCCACGCAACGCACTTTAAGATGGACGGAAACTTCTTCCAAAACCCGATCAATTTCGTGCAGAATATTTGTGCGACTTCTGTAGGTGGGCATTCTCAAATCGGTCACGGGAACAGAAAAATCACTCTACTACACCCAGAATACGATTTAGATGAATGAGCAAGCAAAGCAGGTAATGGGAAAAACATGACCTTCGCAGTCGACACGCCCCTAAGGCCTAATATACAAACCAACAAAAGCAAGGCAATGAAAACTAATAAAGTTAACAAGTATTAAGGTAGGATGCTGCGCTATATCAGCAAGGCTATCAACGTTGTCCAAAATATACAAGAATGCCCGCATTCAAGGGCATTTGCAAAGTTTGCATGTATTAAGTTTTGAGGTGCAGAGCAGTCAAGACATGGACGGAGTCACTAGTTTAGGAGTCATTAGTATATTTGCTTTGATCATCACCCGAGGCTACGCGATTGAGAAAATGATGTTAGTATAAGCAAATACCTGTATATATACACACATACATACACACACACATACATATATATTATATATCCGCCTATGGCATATCAAGGCTTGAGATTCCGGTAAACTGACCACATACCAAATCAATTTCACGAGATGTTTTGTGTAGTTGAAGACTGGATATAGACATCGAACAAGCAGTGCATGAAAAGATTATAATGCTGAACAATGCATGGAGGCCACATGTATATGCGGAATAGGAGGCCGCTCTTTATTTTGGTCGAACGATTACCAAATGAAGTCCGGGTTGTATCTCAGCACAACATTCTGCCGCTTCAGAGAGCAAAGGTCTGTTTACACGCGGCAGAAACCCGGCAGACTCCCGGCAGAATCATGACATTGGGAGGACTGAGCAGCAGGACCTGGCAGAACCGAGCTGAATCGGGCAGAATTCGACCTCGTCGACGTCCGCAACCTCTGACGCGTCAACGTACATGGATGACGTCACCCAATGTATTATCCATAGGCAGTTTTGCGATTATGATTTAGTAGCTTTGTCGACGTCGGCAAAGTTGGCGGGAGACAACTTGAAATATTTCAAATTGTTTGCCGCGTTCTGCCGTCAGACTCGAGTGTCGGACGGCTTTAGTGGTTGCTGTTCAGCCTTTCGGTGGCGGCTACATTTGTTAAAAATGAATACTGAGAGTGTTTTGAAAAGTATGTTCTTTCTATGCCATAACACGGTTAATGATCAACTTGCTCAAGGTTGGCATCGCTACCCCCATAACCCCCACCCACCGTTCAGTACCTGGGCCCTTGTCTCTCATCCCGGTAGGAATGCGCATTTTTCGATACTTAATTTTTCGGCTCTTTAACAGAAAGATGTCAAAGTAGAGGAAGTAATGCAGATAGCATTAATTTTTCTGCTTGGGTGCTATCGTAACCTAATTACCAAGTCATCCATATAATCCATTACTATTGACGTGCAGAAGCCCTTCTTGTAATGAGCTTATACCAAATATCTGGGAATTAATGCTATCTGGGTACTACCGTGAGTGGCACATACCACTTGAGTCAGTTTGCCGCGAAGTGTCACGGTGGAAGCACGTCCGTTTGGAGCTCCAACTTTCCAGATAAGTCGTTGCAGAACAGGGCAGTACACTAGTCTAAGCTGTGGATAGGTGTTTAGCAGTTACTTCTGTGATTATATTTCATTAGTTTTTATCTGATGACCACTTTCGTAGCACGCAAATTATACTATATCAACCTAGCGAGGCTGCCGAGCGCCATCTTGTTTTCAGGCGCGGCCTCGTGGCTTCGATTTCTGTAGTGTAGAGGAATAAGTTTTGGTCTTTTTGGCGTTAAAGTTTAGGTTAGGATTTAAATAGTTAGCTTCAATTACACCAGGTATATCTCCATATACAGGGTAATTGCAGAGGTATTTGGGCTTCTTCATTTTTGGAGTATTTTAGGATTTAGTTTATTTTTCAGTTGGAGATATTATAAATGTGTAGTTATCATAAGTACATTAGAAAACACTGATACTTTCCTAACCTACTTTATTTAGTTTTGTGGTGCATAGTGTGTTTGGTATTTAAGTTTAAGATATAGTTTAATTGGTACTAAGTTGGTGGTATTCATAAGTGCTGTGCGACTGTTCATTTTTCTGTCTAGCCATAAGTGATATCAAAAGTGATATTCATATAGTTGTCTACTTGTCCAGAAGACAATTAGATTGGACATTTAATTTATGTATTAAACAAAAACAAAACAAAAAACAATTGTTTAATAGTTTCTGCTTAGTGTGTTGGTATTCTTGAGATACTTAGATAATTAACTGACAGTATAGGAGGTAGCGATTTATAGTGAATAATAGTTGGCTTTTTGTCGGTTGTTTGGCGAGTTAATTTGAATCTAAATCTAGGCATAAGCTGCAGCCTGTAGGATGGTTTCGACCAGGATGCAGGCACTGGAGGAAGAGATTAGGACTCTTAAGGCAGAGCTTTCCAAGCTCAAGGCTGCCCTTGTTGCACAGAGTAGGCAATACAAAGCAACAAGGGGTCACTCCGTAGCAGGGACATCATATGCCCGCAGGTCGCAGGCCACCAGGTAGCTGAAGCTTCCCCTACTGTGGAGGTGGCTGGGATTTCTCGAGAGGGGAATATTAATAGTGAACAGAGGAGGGGTAGTTCTGGTAGGTCACAGGAGGGGAAGTGGCATGAGGTCAGGGGGTGGAGGATTTGGAGACGCGAGTCTAAGGAAAGGGTCAGTGAGAGGCAGGTGGCAGGTGGTAGGAGCGGGAGGAAGCCTAGTCGAACGGCCCAACGGGTAGGCATATTGACATCGAATAGATTCCAGGCATTGGAGGACTGCCCCCAGGATAGTATTAGCAAGGAATCAGTGCTGGTTGTAGGCGACTCTCGTGTGCGACATTTAGATCGGGTATTCTGTAAAGGTAGGAGGGACAGGAGGTGCATCACCAGACCTGGTGCCAAGGTGAAGGACCTGGTGTCAGTGGTCGCACAGGTCACCAGTGATCACCAGTTTAGTACAATTATAGTACAGGTAGGGGTAAATAGCATAGGTCCTGCTAGGAGCGAGGAGCTGCTGCAGGACTACAGAGCTCTCCTGGCCACTCTGATGGTAACAATAGGAGAGTCATTGAAACTGAAATTTTGCCTAGGGCTGGAGCCTCCCCTGAGTGGAGCTCTAGGGCACTGACAGCCAACGCCAGGGTAGGTAAGCTCTGCCATTAGTTAGGTTTCACCTTTGTAGACGAGTGGTGCAGGTTTTATGCATCATGGGACCTCTATCAGAGGGATTGCCTGCACTTCTCCAAGAAGGGGGGTCCATGTGTTAGGAAGAGTGTATGAGCATGTCCTTCAGGGAAACTAGGAAATGTGGTGGGGAGGGATGAAATTGCATTACCAACTCAGAAATATTCCAATAGTGTCAGCCAAGGCAATAAAACGTCAAAGTCAGCAAATATGGACAGCAGTAGTTCAAGGAGGCAGAGTGATAGTTTATCTAGTTATAAAAGAACTCAGCATGAAAAAGCCAAAGGTGGTTATGGAGTTAAGTGAATGATGTTTAAAGCTCAGAGTATCCGATCCAAATTTGATGAGTTCAAGTGTTATGTTGCTGAGGAGGAACCAGCTTTTGTTTGCATTACGGAGGCATGGGTCATTGAAGGGTATTTGGAGATAACTTGCAGGATTATGAGATCCAGGGATACAATATGTTTTCGTGCAATAGGGGTCCAGCAGTGAAAGGGGGTGGTGTAATGCTCTATGTGAATAGTTTATTCAGTTCTCAAAAAGTAGCAGGTGGGGATCAAAATGTATCTGTGGAGTTCATTTGGCTTGATGTCACTGTGGGAAAAGGCGACAGCAATACACTGAGGAAAGGAGCTTTCTACCGATCAGGAGCCCTGCCACATTTTCAGCAACTCGAGCTTCATAAGATGATTTGTGAGGAAATCAGTAAAAACTTTCGGAGGAAGTGCCTTATTCTTGGTGACTTTAATATAAAAGGATATGAAAATGTTGGTGTCGGCTCCCCATCATGCAAAATGTTTAGGAAATGCCTTGAAGAGGACCTGTTCATGCACCAGTTTGTATCGGAACCTACCAGGCATGGCTCATTCTTGGACCTTGTATTCTCGGATTTAAGTGACTTGATTCAAGACTTGACTGTAGGAGAAACTCTGGGAAGAAGTGACCATAACATAGTTAGATTCAAGGCACATGTAGGGGAAATTATTCAGGATAATTTGGTAAAGGTTCCAAATTTCAACAGAGCAGACTTTGACTGCATGAGAGCGGCTTTAAGTGCCATCAGATGGGAAGAAGAATTCTCCAATTTAAATGCCTGTGAAATGTGGGAAAAGTTCAAATCTTACTTGAAGGAAGTTCAGATTAGACATGTCCCCCAAAAGCAAAGACGCAAAAGAAGGGTGGGAAAGCGAGCATGGCTTACACCAGATTTGACAAAAGCAATTAAGGTTAAGAAAGCTGCATTTAGAGTGTTTAAAGAAGCTTCAAACATCGTAAATCTTAAGGCATATCGAAAAGCTAGAGACACTGTGAAGCAAAAAAACCAGAGCAGGGAAGCGAGCAAAAGAACTGGATTTAGTTAGGAACTGTAATGGGGACAGTAAAAAGTTCTTTAGTTTCTACAAGCTGAGTAAAGTTTCTAGCACAATTGGTTCACTGGAAGTACATGGGACTACATTGGGTGAGGAAAGTGAGATGGTTGAGGAGCTGAACAAGCAGTTTAACTCAGTGTTTGCATTGGAAGATATGACCAATCTGCCGACCGTACACCATAGTTCAGTGACATGTGATCTGAGAAATGATGTTGATTTCATTGATAGTGATATTGTTTTCAATCATATCAGGAAAATAAAGCCAAACAAGGCAGCAGGACCTGATGAAATTTATGCCAGGGTATCGCGGGAAGCTGAAAAGGAACTGGCATTTCCACTTAGTATAATATTTCGTAGATCAGTTTCACAAAATGAAATTCCAACAGATTGGAAAAGGGCAAATGTAGTTCCTATTTTCAAGAAAGGAAGAAGAGGGAAAGTTGAAAACTATAGGCCACTAAGTCTCACATCCCTAGTCTGCAAGGTACTCGAATCAATTAACAAGGATAGAATAGTTAGTTATCTGGAAGGAAACAAATTGATTCAAGATACTCAACATGGGTTTAGAAAAGGACGATCGTGTCTCACAAAGCTCTTGGACTTTTTTCAGCTTCGCCACAGAACAACTTGATCAGCGAAATCAGGTTGATGTAGCATATCTTGACTTTAGTAAGGCCTTTGACAAGGTACCCCATAAACGGTTAATGATACAGCTTGAGGCCCATGGTATTGCAGGTAGCATTTTAAAATGGATAGAGTTATGACTTTCAGGTAGACAGCAAAGAGTGACGCTAAATAGTAAAAAGTCATCATGGCAAAATCTTCTTAGTGGAGTCCCCAGGGGTCAGTACTGGGGCACTACTGTTCATTATATTTGTGAATCACATTGAAAGTGGCATAAGAAGTAAAGTTTTGAAACTTGCGGATGATTTCAAGGTCTTTAGGGCAATAACAGGTCAAAATGAGCATATCTCGTTGCAAAAAGACTTAGACGAACTTGTGAAGTGGTCCGAAGAATGGCAAATTAAATTTAATTGTGATAAGTGCAAAATCATGCATGTAGGTAAGCAGCATATGAAGGCTCCATACTTGATGGGTGGCCTAGTGCTATCAGTGACTCAACAGGAGAAGGATTTAGGTGTTATTCGAAACACAAAACTGGGGGCATAAGAACAGACCAAGGAAGCCAGGAAGAAGGCACTGAGAATGCTTGGGGCAATCAAGAGGAATGTATCATACAGAAGTGAGGAAGTCATCAGGAACCTTTGCTGAGCATATGTCAGGCCACATTTGGAATACTACATCCAGGCTTGGTCTCTTAGCTATGAAAAAGATTGTTGGCATTTAGAGAGAGTACAAAAGAGGGCTACAAAAATGGTTAATGGTATAAGCAATCTGGCATATGAGGAAAGATTGAAGGAATTGAATATGTTTTCACTTTGGTATAGAAGGCTGAGAGGAGATCTCATCAAGGTCTTTAAATTTGTCCATGGTCTGGAGAGGGGATATTTTGGGGAAATGTTTGAATTGAACAGAAGTGATGCAATTAGAGGTGAACAATTCAAAATTAAAGTTAACCACAGCAGAACAAGGTTAAGACAGACTTTCTTCACCAACAGGGTAGTAGAAAACTGAAACCAGCTGCCAGAAACCATTGTCAGTAGCAGCACATTAAACATCTTTAAAACCCGCATAGACAATCATTATAAGAATAGAGGGCTTGCTGTTCAGTATTACAGGGAGGGCTGATTGACGGATTTGGTGGGCAACTGGTTGAGTGCACGGAATGCATTCAAGAAGGGCCCTTGTGGCTCATAGTTGCGCTAATCTTTTATGTCTTTATGTCTATGTGGCTTTATGAGTCAATTAGTATTGCAGCGTATCATTTGTGGCGCAGTAAACAAGGAACCGAGACTCTTCATGGCACTTTGAATTGATAACGCCAGCCCACTACTATGACGTTGGCGGAATAACGCCAGCCCGCTAGTATGACATAGCGTCAGAGTCTGCCACCGCCTGCTACTTTCTGTCGCTGACTGCCAATTTCCACCACCTACGTCGCGAACATCGGGACTTCCGAGACAAGATTCTGCTGAAATTCTTCCATGTGTAAATAGGCCTCAGGCAATGGCTCCTACGCACATATTGATTCTAACGATATTGCGTTCAGTAATAAACACGATTTGTAGGGGAGTTTGGTAGGGTAGCTCCCCTCCCCCCACCATCGGCATCCGCATCGTGACTCAAAGCATCGATGCTCAAAATCCGGTATTTTGTTTTAAAAGGTGTTTTCGGATTCTAAAGGTTTGTAAAATGTGGCCGCTCCTTTTAAGAGGGAAATTAAAAGGTTAGGTTAGGTTCGGTTAGGCTATGTTATGTTTTCCTATTTAATTATTAATTATCATAGCACTTGGAGGTCTTGGGGAAAAACGAGACGCAGCAGGAGCCGACTCGTCAATATCACTTCCCGGTCTGCTCACAAGCGCGATGATGGTTTCGGTGTATGGGGCTTGGGACCCAATCGCATATGCAAATTAAACTTTTTATTGGGACAACGAAGCGAGTTTATACGTTTTTAGACACCACTGAGTTCTTCCGGCCGGAGCGATCTGTCCTAAGTGCCAAGGCGGGCAGGTTGCAGCACAGTAAAATCAATGTGTTCCAAGCAGGGTTAAAATATTGGTTTTTCGTTAGGTGTGAGATGTCGAAACGAGCATAGTAGAATGTCGAAATTTTACACGCAATTTGTGTAATTTAAAATGCTTTTGATGCTTTTCAGACTAAAATTTGAGCCCATGGTGTAAGTAATTATGACTGGTCCTTTATCATTTGTTTTGATATTCATAATTTAAGAAGAGCTATATTCGGGATAGGGAGAATAATAACTACTATGGCATTGTATAATAAACTGGCATTGTATGCCATATCACGTTATAGGTCATCCGTTTACCTGAAATTTGATTGCAAAATGTTCGTGTATCACCATTCCTTATCGAGGGCATGCACACGCTATTTATAAACAAGATGTTAGAAAGGAGACATAAATACTTCATATCAAGGAGCAGGATGCCGATACTTCTTGGAGAAGGATGTCGATTGAGTGTTCAGGAAGTGGTGTATTCCACCCTATTTCACGAATAATTTATAACTGGTTCCAAGACATGTGTCGCCAGGAGAAAGGAGAAGATGAGGTGTGGGTTCATAACAATCGACTATAAAGGGACATTGCTCGACGAAACCTGCCTGGAACCGTCGAAAGTTTTGTGCCTGGACGATCTCATTAAGGTACGTGAACCGCTTGTAACGTTAGCCAATCGAAGGGCTCAGTGCCGTGCCTATGACGTCATCACATCGTACCGACGTGACTATGACGTCATCGTTCAAATTGAAAACCAGGAATTCCCGGAGAAAACGAGTGGTCGCATCCTCTGAATTACGTCCATAAACATGGTATTCCGAGGAAAAAATAAAACAATTCCAAAAGACAACATTTAAGACAACTTTACCCAAAATCCTAATAGGAACAGTGTTGTCTATCAGTTAGGAAACTACGTACCTGTTGATTTTCCTCGACCTTTGATGCGTCCCCATTTTCTGATATTCCTGGATCTTCTTGCAACTGACGCTGTCCGGAAGGGAATGATTCTGATTTGCTTGGAGAGCTTGACATATCTTTTATGAAGTGCTTTCGTGTCACTCATTTGCATGCTTTAACAAATGTAGGTAACCACGTGCAAAGCTTTTTGTGAATATATATTCTTCGATATTCATAAGCATTTCGGATATCCCACATGCAAACTATGAGCTATCAAAGGATTCATTCAAATGGTGTGTGATGTAAACACATCCAATGCAACAGGTGCACCTGACAAATTATGTTGCCTTTGTATGCGCACATAAAAATATATGCAAATGAACCCTTTTATTATTCATCCTCTTTCTCGCGGGTTGTTGTATTTCAGTACCTTTTGAAGGAAGAAAAGCTTTTACCCTACTTAGAAAAGAAAGATGTCCGATGTGTAGTGCGTTTTATTACAGAAATCATGAAATAGATGAATTTATGCATCAATTGCAATGGCATCCTGATGCTCATACTAATCTAATGAGATCTAAACGATTCCAGATTTATTTCGATCACTCGAAAGTCTTTAGTAAAAACCTAACACGACCAAATGAAAAAGAACACTTTTAAATAGCAAAAGAACACTTTACAATAGCCCAGCTAAAGGTTTGGCCAATGACGGCACCGTTCATTCTGCCATGAAAGCGCATTCTATATGTAAACCAGAATGTCTGTGCCATGCTCACAACTGATGAGGACAAAGCGCATAGTCCATAATATAATGGCTGAAAAGCGTGGGTTGATGATGATAGAAAATATGTGCCGGGCTAAAGAGCATCCGGATAAAATAACAACCATGGTAAAATTTCAAGTGCGACAGAACACCAGTCGTGCTCGACGAAAAAAAAAACTTTCCTAGTGACAACGCTACGTCAGCCTTCAATACATTAATGATGAGCTAGGACGCAATATAAAATGGGCTATCAAGTCGTCGAAAATCGGACAGTGGCATGCTTCTCTAAAAAGGCTATCATAGATATTCAGATAAAATTGCGTTTTCGTAGTCAGCACATGCGCAGCTTTCAAATGTGTCGTCCTTTGAGCATTCTGAACCCTTCTAACATGTGTGACGGGAGATGAGAAACACATCCAGGAGTTGAAAATAAACTGTTGAAGTCCGACTGGCTTTTATGCCAAGGCCACTCATTTTTAGTTTCATGAACAGGTATTGGTAAAGCAAAATGGGTTATGGGGTACTCCATGCCAACTAAGGCAGTCGATAACACCCGATCATCAGCGACTTGGCTGTACATTGGTATAAAACGTTTTCTATAGGTCTAAGCACAATTCTGAGATTCTTAGAATAATCGAATTATGATTTATGAATGAATGGCTTGTTTTTATCATTTATAAATGTGAAGCGATTAAGTTTAGCGTGCTATATGTCACATGTAACTTTTAGTACGACAATATGTCGTTTATCAAAGAATATAGCGTGAACTAGGTTGTGCCTGGAAAAGTTAAAAAGTTCACGATTATTCAAGCATGACATCTTACGGAGGAATACATTTTTTTGGTATTTTCTTTGCGGAAAACATGACCATGTAGATTTGAAAATCAACTACATCTTTGGATTCTTCATTCACATTAGCACCATTATCATTGGTCAAACTGGTGGTCACGCCCATTCCGTTACCTGCTGATGTTGTCGGGCGGGATCCCTAATTTATTGCATTTAAGCATACGGTGGATATTTTAGCGCTGAATGATCTTGTTTTTTAATTGTAATTAGTGGCGAATTGGATGAAATTTATGGTAGTAAGTGTTCACGATGGCATTCATGGATAGAGTTCGAAGATTATTGATAGGTCACTCGATACACGCGTGTTTCGCGAGGTAAGGTTACACGGGGAAACTGGGCAGGTAGATAAGTATTGATATGCGTGCATCGTGTTGGAGGATAGTTTCTTTGGAATTTAGGACTTAATATTGATTGGGATGGCAAATATCTTTTTGCTCACGCTTATAACACCTTCCCTTTACAGGCTTGACCCAGCCTATCCCGCAAATTTAGGCACTGTTTCGATACGTCCAAGTATCAGTCATACTCGTGTTATGTACCAATGGGATCCCAGGTGCCAAATCAATTGTCCGTCTTCACTCTTAGGACACGCCTGACGGTATAATATGCTCATTAAAGTCAGCCCCGCTCCATTCACTTTTTTCCTGTTTACTATGATTTACCACGAGGAAATGCTAATGCTTTCGGAAATGCTTTCCGAACTACGTATGAAATACGAGCTATCAGGAGTGATCTTCAAAACTATATGGCCCACTTTGGCGGTTCACATCAGAAATTAGGACGAAGAGACGAACGGATCAACTTTCTTACACATCGCCGACGAGACCAAACTTTCATTTCGTGTGTTACAGCTCATGTGAATTAGACGTGAATCATGACAAATTCCAACACAGCGAACTAAGCTGAATCATACCATACTGAATACAGAAATCGGTGAATCTCATTGGACTCCGCAATTTTCTACTTATAGTAATCGAAAGACTTGGAGTGCAACTTCAGCAATCGTGGAGAAACTGGGTCACCATTCTCAGCCGGGCACCGCTGAACTGTTGTACCGTGTTACCGCTGTCTTGCGCGCATCTTAACGTGATGCATGCAAGCCAGCGCCACACCAAGGAGGCACAGGCACTGCAGCGAACGCACGGCACCGTGGCGACCATATTCCGCGCACTCAACAGCCAATGTGAAGCCCAATATCTCCAACAAGTCACAGGGTCGCAGAATTCCAGTCGCAATAGAGCGAGCTAACTGGCTGCACGTGGTGCTGTGGCCTACACAGCGCCGGCCACCGCGACAGCTGACGACACTGCTACAGAGGACGGAGCATCTGCTAGCACTCTCATGGACACTGACGTCGATATCCAGTAGGCAGGCAGTGAGAGAGCACCACCGGTATGAGGAATAGGATAGCCTCAAGCCCCTTTGCAATAGCTTGTAGTCGATTCGTGAATGCTGTTGTGATAATCACTTCATGTGCTTTGTTCTCGTTCGTTCCCGTTCACTGTCGCTCCCGTTCTCGGCATGGGTACTCTGAATGAGTGTTGAAAAGGGACCACCTCGAGGCTACCAACCATCGCTAGTCTTGACAAGCGCCACTCAAAAGTGTGGGCTATCATAAACCATTCAGATGCGGGATTGGGACCTAAGGTGGCCACAGTAGCAGAAAGAGTGCACCCCCAGACCCCGCCTAGGGGTGGGAAAATGTCCAGTGGACAATTTTGAGCATGACACACCCAATCTTCATAGCGAGTCCCGAATTATGATTCCGACATGTAACACGTAAAAGCAACTGTCCGCCAAGATGTACTTGACATCTCAGGTCGAGAACCTGGTTTTCCCATAGTTAGAGCAATTGCTCACAGGTGCATTATGGAAGTTGAGCTTGTACTAGAGAGGGCGTTGTATGGACTTCGGTGAATATGGCAGCGGGAGCACAAGCTCAGTTTATCTCCGCGAAGTCAAGCACTCACAGGACAGGCGGGCTTCAACATTCTTCACCACCTCTTTGACGCGCTGGCATACTAGCTACCTAGGGCACCGCGGGATTTAGGAGAGGTTCTTGGATACCTTAAATGTAAGATTTTCATGTCGACGAACAGTTACGTTATTCCAGCACAAAAGCATGGGATTCGAAAGCTCAAAAACAACAGTGGCATTATACTCAAACTTTCTGATAAATAGTGATAATGGACAAATTGGAATACCTTGTGAAAACTAAAGCTATCAGAGATGTACACGTTCACATGTCAGATTCTGATCCAAGTGTTGGCTTTGATTTCAACACACCTTCATAATCCTTCTTAAACAAATCCTTAAAGCAATATTCCCTCGCTCGCTCCCATCACGAGCTATCCTTTTCACAATTTACGTGAGGAACTCGTTATGGTAGCATACCTATAAAGGAACGTGTAGCTGCGATTGTGGAAATAATCACTGAAAATTAAATTATCTTGTTAACTTATCTGAGCTTACGTTCAAAGACTGTCGTCATCAAAAGTCATCATATTCTTCATAGCAAATTAATATGCTTTGGGAATTAGCTTTTCAAGCAGGTTAAGGGTGTAGCGATGGGGAACAGGTGTGTCCCATCGCTCGTTATAACCTCTATGTAAGCCGAGAAGTCCAAATTGTTAAATGGCATCAAATGGCACCAACACCACCGTGCCAGCAACACAAATTAATCGGACTACACCTAGAACCTATTACCTTTCATCACCGACGAATTTTGCCTGGACAGTAAACCAAATTTTGCGCTCTTAAAAAGTAAGCAACATTCGAATCACATGGTACATCGGACAATGAATGCAATCTAATCTGATAAGATCAGCCCTCAGCATCCCCATTTGCCCTTCAGGCGACAAAATAGCCACAATTGTGGCACTGTTCTGAAAGGAAGATGTATCATTATGTAAATGCAGTTAATAGTTCCTAAAATATAGTTCATGCTGCGACGTGCACAACTTGTCAGTCCGCCTTCTATGTTGTGGAAACAATACGCCCAGGAAGGAAAGGGTTCACCGAGCATTTACGTGATGCACGTCTCCGCCGTCCCTCGAAGTTCCTCTCTCACTTTCCCAGGTGAACACATGCCGGAGCATCACTTCAATATGAACTATCCGGAAACAAATGTCAATCTCAATGTAAATAGCCCAAGTACACCGAGAGACTGAGTAGACTTTAAAAACTTAGAATATGTTTGTATTGGTGAGTTTAAAGCGGGTATGAATTACAATCAATCGCCATGGCGTGTAGCTCAAGTAATCAAGTTTACCGATGTTTTGCAGGTGGCTGACAAGTTATCGCGTTCATAGAACTATTGTCCTTAGAGAAAGCCCCCCAAATTATATATGTATGTATGTATATATACCTATATATGTACACACATACCTATATATATATATATATATATGTGTGTGTGTGTGTGTGTGTGTGTGTGCGCGCTCGCGCGCGTGTGTGTGTGTGTGTAAAAGGTGGGACTTTGATAACCTTCATGCTACAACCGCATCCCGTCTGCTGCCAGGTGGACATGCATCCGTGTCGCGAAGGCTTCCGCCTGCCGTCCATGTGTCACCCAAGCATGTGAAGGCTCAGTTTTTCTGGGGGGTTTTTCCTGCGTGTTTGGTGTTTGTATGTGTGTTTTCCCCCCACTTTGTTTTCTAGCAGTGGAGGTGCGAAGTGGCTTTTGTTGAGTGTTTGTGCCTACAGTAATACGAATTTTGACCCGCTCGACGATCCATGCTGGTGTAGTGTATGGCTCGACAAGGACTTATGGTTGACACATCGCAGCATATCTTCACATTAAAAAAACTTTCACAATTTCCTTGACAGTGAAGATTCATTTTGCTTCTTATCTGTGTACAATTATAACGCAAATCGTAAAACAACGTAAAACGTCAAACCACTTAAAACGTAAAGCAACGTAAAATGATGGCAGATGCAAGGATATGGCAAAGGCAGAGGTTAAAAAAACGTAGAACCAGGTTGATGTAGCATATTTTGACTTTTGTAATGCCTTTGATAAGGTACCCGATGAACGGTTAATGATGCAGCTTCAGGTCCATGATATTGCAGATAGCATCCTCAAATGGGTAGAGTTGTGGCTTTCAGATAGACAACAGTGAGTTGTGCTAAATGGTACGAAGTCATCATGGCAAAATGGCACGCTTGGTCCCCTAGTTATGAAAAAGATTGTTGGCTTTTAGAGACAGTACAAAACAGGGCTATACAAATGGTTAATGGTAAAAGCAACCTGTCATATGAGGAATTATTTAATAAATTGAATATGTTTTCACATATATATATATATATATATATATATATATAGAAGGCTGAGAGGAGACCTCATCAAGGTCTTGAAATTTGTTCATGGTCATGAAGAGGGATATCTCTGGGAAATATTCGAATTTACCAGAAATGATGCAATTAGAGGTCGTCAATTCCAAATTAAAGTTCATCACAACAGGACAATGTTAACACTCGCACGTTCGGCGGTCAGCGCCAACTTCGCCTGTCCGGGGGGCAGATGTCTGCCCCCATAAGAGCTCTATACCTATGCTAGCTGGCGACAAACGGAAAACGGCGTTGGATAGCTGGTGACAGGCTCTATCGAAAGTGTTTCGGTCATTATTTCGCTCAGGTCAATATTCAGGTCGCTTGGTCATCATAGGTCAAATTCGACCAGATCGGGTGGGACTCAGATATTGACACATATTTCAGGACCTGTAGCAGATAAAAAACAAACGACGAACGCTATCCGATAGTCCTTGAAATGTGCTACCGATAATAGGCGGTGGGATTTAAGGTCAGGTCAACCGAAACTATGACCTCAGATCAAGGTCATGAAGTACTTTAGGCAGGGAATGTAATGTATCAATCGACACGTCTTGGCGATACCAACACAATGGCGGTAATTTCAGCCTTCTAGGTCAATGCAGTGCGATATAATGCGCAGAAATGTGCTAGTGATCTCAGGTGACCTCAGATGACCTTGGTGAGGCCACTGAGCAAAAATGTCAGCGGTAACATTGAGCATAGCTTCGAACTGCACGCCACAACCGTTATGATGTCATTCCGAGAGCAAATATGCAACCAGGAAACATTTGTATATTTTACCATAGCCCTATAATGGGGGTAGCCATCACCGCGACCTGACCTCAGGTCAATGCTACGAAAAAGAACGATATAAATATGATGGTCCCTGATGAGAACATGAGGTATTATAACTTTGAAATCAATCGCCCAATTATTGTGGAAGTTAAACCACCCAGAACTCCGAGGGACGTTGGGTCACTTTGGCCTGACCTGATGACCTGACTTGAGATGACCCAGAGTTAAAAATGTA
Organism: Imbricaverruca yamaguchii; assembly: GCA_034440575.1. NCBI lineage: Eukaryota > Metazoa > Arthropoda > Thecostraca > Neoverrucidae > Imbricaverruca > Imbricaverruca yamaguchii. Next base: position 20,950 of record JAOTOL010001659.1, read on the forward strand.
TGAGGATATGCGGAAAAGACCAATGAGCAGCTATGCGAAGTTTTGCCCTGCTAACCCGATTAGTATGGCGGCAAATTAGGAAAAACCACAGGGGGGGGGGGGAAGATATCTGCCCCCGGACGTGCGCATGTTAAGAATCTTTCTTCACCCACTAGGTAGTAGAACACTGAAATCAGCTGCCAGAAACCATTGTCAGTAGCAGTACACTGAACATACTTAAAAACAGCATAGACAATCATAAGAATAGAGGGCTTGTATTTCAGTATTCCAGGGAAGGCTGATCGACAGATGTGGTGGGCAACTGGTTCAGTGTTCAGAGTGCAACCAAGAAGGACCCTTGTGGCTCATAGTTGCACCGATCTTTTTATGTCTATGGCTTGATATCGTGCTGAATCTCCCAAGATCGCACTAAGTGCCAATAAATCCCCCTCTAGACCCAAATAAGATCAGCGAGCAACGGAAGATCGCACCGGGATCAATCTGCCGGTACTAATTCTGTCACAAAGGTGACCTCTGGGGCGTGTATGACCGAAGCAGACGATGTGCCCCTGCGCCAAAATATCCAACCACATGATATACCTCAAGAAGTCTTGAGATGCAATTCTGGCAGGTTTTCTAACATGGCAGAGGAATGTTCCATTGGGATGGAGGAATGCTCTACCAACGAGCAAATTTTCGGAGCAATATTTATGTCATGAGTTCGGCCGTGAAAACTGATGCGTGAGGAGGCAGCGTGAATAATCTAGTCGTTGCTCCACTTACAGACGCACACCCCACACCATCAGCAGTTTTCGACCCGTCGTTCCACACGCAACAAAACCGCAAGAAAAACCGATTTTGGTCCTTTTGCACCTGTGCCACACAAGCAACCGAAAGCCTTTTTCGGCACTTAAATATGCTCCAATCCCAATAAAAGCTACACCATTCGCCTCATCGTACCAATCTGCATCCGGTTAAACAACTTTCATGACCCAGGGTTGATCTCCACGGCGGAAGGGTTAAAAAAACGATAAAAATCCAGGGAAGTATTTTCGGAATTTAGATGTTCCAATTATGATGAAAAGTACAGCATTCGACATGTGCCAATCCACGTCTGACTGATCACCTTTCATGGCCTACGGTTGACCTCCATGTGACCCAGACCATGGCAGACAACGTGTTCAGTAGGGTGTGTCACGAAGGACCTTTTTTTGGAAATTGCACTTTGCTTAGTGAAATTATCGTGCAGATCACCTTTAAAAAACCTGTGGTCGAAACCAAATCGAAATCAAACAATAAACAAAATATGCGACAGGCCGACAAAGAAACAAATTTGCCGGGCGCCCAGCGTTGAAGTCTCCAGTGATGGCGCTCCGTTGCGATTGGCATCTAACACCACGCGTCCGGCCACCGTCGGAGCGCCGCCGCGGCGCTGTGACGAAAAAGGCCGCAGTCGGTGCTGTGGATGACTGATGAATGGATTCTGGTGATGAAGCTCATTAACAAAACTCAATGAAAGTGTTTAGTGGGGTAAAAGGCTTTTGATAAGCACCAGTCGCTTAATAAGTTGCCTGGGTATCTGACGCATGAAAGAAAGGTTCACTTTACGTCGCTTGTTCGTTCGATTTTCAATCAGTAGATCTATCTGTGTATAATGCTAATATTTTCACTTTTGAAAGCTTGAACATCTTCAAAACTCCTCGTCTGTTTACATCGAAGACCAATTAAATCATTCTGAGACACATGATATCTTAATGTTATGACAAATAGACCAGGCGAAATCGGCATCATGCTCCGTTCCACTACAACCGAAGGAGACGGGCATACAGCGACGTCACCTTTTGTACGAGCGGCCACATTTTTTGTACGAACTATCATTTTATAACTGTACTACTTGTCTACATGCTCGACAGAAAACCCGACATGAAATCCTTTTTGCTGCTGAGCACTGGCATTGCTGACCTGTGTTTCAACTTCGCCACAATGTAACCGTGGCGGGCCTCTTCACCAATTACCTTCAAAGACGCCTCGGTCACCACTTTCACCATCCGTTCCACCGTCTGACTGTGCACGGGGTATGGCGGTACTTCGAGAGGACTCGCGACGATGTCTAATAAGTCATCATCGGACAGTTGTTGCGTCAAGGGCGGCTCGGTTATCGCCTCATTACACCAATCAATCAGCTCAATGATGCTGTTTGCCCCCATATTCACTTTTGGAAGCTTGAACTTCCGCACTTCGTCAGTATCACTATCGACTTGAGTTCTGCGACACTGCTGGATTTGAGTGACCGCCCTTTCCCGCGTGGCTTGATCTAGGCCCGCTGCCATTGCTAGCAGTACTGCCTCAGGGTGACACCAGTAGCTGTTGCGCTGTATTACCGGCTGCACCATGGCCGCTATCTCAGGTCGCAAACTTTTGAGAAGTTGCACGCTGTGCAGCGCATTGCCAGGACCGTCAGAACATTTCCAGTTCTTCTTGATGCAGAACCACATGGGAGTATAGTGGCACACGATGAACTCCGCTAGCATTCTCAGACTGTCTGATTGCTGTTCGGTTGATATGTAGAGCCGGAGAATTCGCGTCGCCAGAGTCAGCCACCTGGAGTGGTTTAGTGGACCGATCTTCATTTTCGCAGTCCTATCTGAGATACCTTCAGGATCTCAGATACGCTGGACTCAGTCTCAGTCTGGACACTACGCGCCAGACTGTACAGAATAGCCTGCTCTGAACTTAGGTCACTGAGAATCTCCTGCGTCATTTCTGAAATATGTCCGCCATCGATTGGCTCAAAATCGACCACTGGCAAGGTTTCTACTGCGCCTGCAGCAGCCCGGCCAATCAGCCCACTAAACGACTTAGGTCATGTTGTGACTCCATCTAACTGGCTAAATACTGCACGAAGATTAAGTTCATTTGCATGAAGTTGGCACACAAACCAGTGGACGGGGCGTTTTTGTCCGAGCTCAAACAAACTGATAACACTACCTTTTTGGCCAGTATTAACTCTCGTGCCGTCACAGACAAGCACAGAAACATTCGCACCAAACTCATATGCCACGGCGTTCAGGTCCTGAAAAATGTCCTCCGCTTTCCCAGTCTGTGGGGTAAAATGTCCTAAATATGCACTGTCTGGCTCGGATACAACAACAATGTGCTCTTCCGTCTTCTTTGAACTGGCTGTCATAAGCGTGTCGTCTTTTCTACCGTCGAAGTAGAGACCAGATACACGACCTGCATGATCCTCATGGCTCTGGGCTACTACCTCTCTTCTAATCCGATCCCTTGCTCGCCATACTTTTTTGCTATCCACTATGCAGTCCATATCGTCAGAAGTGATCCGACCAATGTCCACTTGGAAACCGTTTATGATCGCAGCACACGCACGATTAGACACTCCGTACCAATCTGCTGCTGGAGCCGTATTTAGCAGTTCGTCTGTATTACTGTTCACCATATACTCTGACTCATTGACTACAGATGTAAGCGATGATGAATCTGTGGCGGAATCTTGGTCTGAATCAGAATCTAGCTGGTCCATTCCAGAAGGTCCTGGTTGTGGTGATGTGACTCTCTCGGCAGTTAGACGCCTCCTTTCGTCCATGGCGCGTCGACGAGTTGTTTCACGGATATCTGCGGTGCCGATTTTCATTTGGCGAGGTCCTCTCTGGTCTTGGACAAAGGGAAACTCAATTCGTGGCACTTTGTCGGCCATCGCACATTTGCAGCTGTCGATATCAGCACATTTGCAGCGGGCTATATCAAACAATTTTCCAAACCACTCATCACCGGACGGACGTACACCTGGTGATGCCGACTTCTTTCCAGCAGTTTTCATGTATCGTAAGTAACGATCGCGGCATTCTCGAACCATATGTTCGACTCGGGCCCTCCCAACAATTGGTATTCCTTCGCAGCACCACATTTTCATCACACTTTCCGCGACAAACTTTATATGGGGTGCTAGCCTCTCTTTCAACCTTTTGTTTGTAACAGGAGACTTAGATTGACTAATAAAACAGGGATGTATGGCATGCGAAGCTATTTTGTGTCGTTAGTGCGTACGCAATTTATTCGAATGATGATTCATAGCACTGTGAAGGGTGGAGCACAGACAAAGGAAAGTGGAGCGATCAGTCCTTCAGTGAAGTTTAATCTTTACAATCAGATATATCCCGGCTCCCCTGATCTGTTTTTGAATTACCAGAATCCATTCATAAGTCATCCAGAGCACCGACTGCCGCCTTTTTTGTCACAGCGCCGCGGCGGCGCTCCGACGGCGGCCGACGCGTGGTGTTAGATGCCAATCGCAACGGAGCGCCATCACTGGAGACTTCAACGCTGGGCGCCCGGCAAATTTGTTTCTTTATTGGCCTGTCGCATATTTTGTTTATTGTTTGATTTCGATTTGATTTCGACCACAGGTTTTTTTTTAGGTGATCTGCACGATAATTTCACTAAGCATAAGAAAAACCGTTCAGGCGACACACCCTAGTGTTCAGGCTCCCCTCAAACTCTTTGTAAGCGAATTTTCAGGCCTGGAGGTTCCAATGAATCATGATAAGCTCTGATTTGTTTGAAACTGCTTGGATTGGTGCTGTAAACGCTAGTGTACACGCGCAACAGCTGACAGCCTTTGTCTCACCCAATAAATGAGCTGCAACTTGTGACGACACTTGTATCTTTCTTTTTTGAATTCCACTGTTGAGGATCGTGGATGAACCATCTTGGATAATACCTTGTGTTGGGCCTTCGTGGGAGTCGGCGTTGTTGTGTACGAGAAAGTGGAGATTTGGTCGTATTGGTCGTTGTTTCTCGACTTTACCTAGTGCCCACGCAGGTATTTAGTGACAATATGGATTTACTATGTGTTTAACGTTCGCGGAAAGATAATATAGCAAGTCTATAAAGCAGGTAAGGGCCTGGGTACCCTACTTACCTGTGTCTACCTGAATTTATGGGTTGTGGATGCCTACCTAGGTAGGATTTGTCTCCCAGCAATTGGTTAGTTAATGTTTGCCATTTTCGGTAAGTTCAAGCTAATTTACTTGATGCAAACCGTTTATCAATTTACTAAAATCATACACCTAGTTTGTTTTTGATGTCATCGTAATCATGCAGGCAGGTAGGCACTACATTCCAAGCCAAATTCCCTAATGTAGCCAAAGTACCTACCTACCGAGTCTTTATAGGCACCTAGGTACCTACCCGCCTACCTACTTACCTACCTAAGTAGGTACCTACCTACCTATCAAGTAGGATGGTATCGTCACAATTTAAAGTATTCATGAGACAAGTTTGACACACATTTGATCTCAATGAAGCAAGGAAAGAGGCTAGGTTTGGGGTGAATTTGAAATGTACAGTAGTTTTTTAATTCTTCAAACATTTTTGGAGGCAATTCTTATGAATATCAATGTGGCTACCATGATGCAACACATTTGGTATTCTCTGCAAGTGTGCACTTTTCAGTTGGGAGGCAAAATAACACCCAAATAGGAGCTAAGCATTTGGTAATATACCTAGCATGACATGAAAAGCAATGTTCAAAATGAGGAAGAAGTAGTACATCCTAACCTAACCCCTTCCATGCAAGAAAGCAAACTTTTAAGATATTAATGATTTAAAGCAATATTTTTTCACAAATATTTTCATATGATAAAATCCTAGTCTAGCCTGACTTTTTTTTTGGAAAAAGAACTTGTGCAGAAATGTCCTTCCCAATTAAATAATTTGAACTTCAAAACAAAAGCCTAGCCTATCATAACCTAACCAAACACTTGTTTGTTTGGTTCACAGTTAAAATATGTGTAAAGCTTGCCTTGTGGATACCCTAGGCTGCAATAGTGTCCTAACCTAGCCTAACATGCCATGCAAGAGAATATATTCTTTTTGTAAAATGGAAAATTGTCTACTATTCACTTCAAATGACAAAAAACCATCCTACAAAAAACCCAACCTAACCTAATCCTACCTAGCCTGGTTAGTTTTTGAATAAAAATAGTTCAGTTAAAAATTCCTTCCCGATCATTCCTCCCAATTAAACATTTATTCCAATTTAAAACAAAAACCAAACCTCTCACTTAGTTCCCTCACACTAGTGTCTCCCCAAATTCTGGAGTTTCATGTCACCTAGAGATGAATGCCAAATTGCCAACCAAAGCTAACCTATTTGTTTGTTTGTTTTGTTTTTATTTGTTTGTAAAACTGCATGTAAGACTTGTCTTGCAGTTATGTTAAACAGTGGGTGCTGCATGACCCATGCAGTTGACACCCCCTAAATTCCAGTAACCAACCAACCAACCATGTTAAACAGTAGTAATACCCATATGAGTAGGTGGGACCTAGGTACTAAGTGGCACCTATGCACATACCAGGGTAAGTAGGACAGACATTTATTTATTTAAATTATTTTGGCATTATGCATGAGGGCAATGAAGGGGCCTGAAATTGGTGGAGGGGTTGATGGAGGCACACTCCATGGTGTCCCATGTTAAAAGCTGAAGTTATTGATGGCAAAACCCAACATTGAGGGTGCATTTTACCCTCAAAAGTATATAAAACAACACCCTGGTAGATATCTTCCCACCCAGTAGAATGACTGCCCTTCCACTGACTGAACTGCTCTGCTCTTCCACTGAAACCCTGAGGGCATTGAGCATGCTACCTTACACTATGGAGATGGTCTTGTGCTCTCTCTCCTCTGCTCAAATTGTTTTATTGAAGAACCAGCTTGCTGCTTGCCACATCTGCCTGCCAATGATACATGGCGATACTGTTTTACTGGCATGCTTATGATCCTTGCCTTACTTTACCTTATGGTAATTTATAATTGTAAGACTACTTGGTCTTGGTAAGTTTGTCTTTGTATCCTGATGTGACATTTTAGGGGAATGTAATGCAACAATGTAATGTAACACTACACTTCTTATTATTATTAAGACTCCACCACTCACTTCCATCACAAATGCTTACTTTTCAGTTGGAAACAAATTGCATCATCCCTCTGTGTGTGGTTACTCATTGATGCCACCCACATTAGGAAATCCCTTGATCTTGTAGGGTGGTTCTGCTGCCATGAAAAGCAAGAATTTTACATGACACTGAAGACAAAAGAAATACATTGAAATATAGTATGTCATTAAGGGACCAAGTTCCAGTATACCTTATTAACATAAAGGCATTATTGTAGCTTATTATAAATGCAAGGTAGGTTGATGGCATGCCTTGCTTGAGATGGTGGTGGTTTTTCGGAAGCATGATCGCCGCCAAAGTCTGTCTGGAGCGTGCCACACAGTCCGGCGAGACGAGCATCAGGCAGGGCTGTGCTGCCGCTGAAGCCTGTCTGGAGGTGTCACACAGTCCGGCTAACTGATCATCAGGCTAGACTGTGCCACCGTTGAAGTCTGTCTGAAGCGCGTCACACAGTCCGGCTAGCTGAGTATCAGGCGGGGTGAGCATCAGGCCGGACTGCGCCACGGCTCGACAAACAGGGACGAGAGGCCGGCAGACTGACGCGTCAGTTCACCGCCATCCCTAGTCGCGACCAGTCAGCTCGGTGGCGGTCGTGTCCGCTGAGCACCGCCTCCCAGACACTAGGTCGGCTGGGACGATGGTGCACTCTTGACGACCGTCCCCCAGATATTGGGCCGGCTGAGGCGGCTGTATCTGCTGTCTGTCGATCATCTTAAGGCGGAACAAGCTGAGATGACGGTGCCCGCTGTCGACAGTCCGTGAAAGACTGAACCAGTTGAGACTGTGGTGATTGGGAGGCTCTCGAGGACGCCTGTAGTTGTGGTTCAGAGTAGCCAGAAGACATGAATACCTCTTTGTGAAGCGCGCCCAAAAGATGCCGGAGTAACTCGGCTTGCAGTAACATAAACGGTCCTGCTGACGGCTTACCTCGAACCAGGGCGGCAGTGCGGCGTGTGTCCCGACGGGTCGAAAACTGCTGATGGTGTGGGGTGTGCGTTTGTAAGTGGAGCCACGACCGGATGGTTTACGCTGCCTCCTCACGCATCAGTCTACACTGCCGAACTCATGGCAATCACGAAGGCCCTATGCTTGATGGAGGTAGGGAACGACGTCATGTCATACTTTCAGATTCAAGTAGCATCCGCGCGGTAAAGACGTTTTATCAGCATGACCCCATCGTGCAGGACGTTTTATTGCGCTTAACTAAGCTCAAGCGAATGGTAAAAAAGTAACATTCTGTCGGATATCCAGTCGTGTTGGAATAGCGGGGAAGAATTGGAGGACCAATCAGCAAAGCGTGCTGCCCGGAGCCAATACACCCAGGTGCTGCCTCTCCCTGCAGCACACCTCAGCTAGACAATACGTCTCTCCAGGACAACTGACAGCAACTACGGGATTAAACTGGTCAAAACAAACTGAGAACCATCAAGCCAAGCTTGGGGTTGTGGGAGTCATCGTCAAGAACTTCACGAAAGGAGGAGGTGGTGCTCGCCAGGATGCGGTTGGGACACACCTATGCCGCCCACGGCTACCTACTCCGGAATGAAGACAGGCCAATGTGTGCCCGATGTGATATCGCACTAACGGTCCGACATTTTCTTCTGGCGTGCCCTCGCTTTTCAGCCCAACGACGACGGTACCTTGGCAGTGATTTGTCCACGCTGACCATGATAAATATTCTTGGTGATGGGTGGTCACGTGTGGTTCAGAACGGACGACTGCTTGAGTTTCCCTGACAAGTGCGATTTGCTGTCATATATCCATGGAGGTAGAACTATTCCATTGGTTTGAGCATAGGAGTGCTCCTTACACGTGAAAGTAAATCTGGCCAGAAGTTGAAACCTAGGTAGAAAGGAGCACCGTTATGGGCGCTACACGATCAACGTGGTCGATGCGCCCTAAAGCCAAAATAATAAACAATAAGTGCGACGCGTGGGAAGGCAGATGGGAGGGGGGGGGGGAGGCTCCGGGAAGGCGGATGGGGAGGAGGCGGGCCGCTCCGGGAGGGCCAGGAACACGAACACTTTGTAGCACCGCCAGGTGGCGCTGGTACAGACCGGGCCGTTACATCACTTAATCGCAAAACTGCTCCGAGATACATGGGCCTAATGGTTAAATGGGAGAACTAATCAGCGAGGCGAGCTTTGGCCCACAAATATATTGAAGACACCATTTCCGCATGTAAGTTGAAGGTGGTACTTAGAAGCCTGCCCTCTGCTGATAACGTTGTCTTTTGCAGGATGTGTTGATCAGGACGGTGCCGAAGGCGCCCACCATCAGACGCGATGGCAACCGGTGGCAGACGCGGCCACAAGATCGGTGAGTGTTGCCACGTTGGTGGAACTTCAGAGGCTGTGAACAAAACTTTCAAACCTCTCATCGCATGCTATCACTTGCCAACCGCACCCACCATTTATTACCTCTGGTGACATGTGCAGCGATGTATGCGAGTGATTCGTGCCTGCTTCTAGGGTGGGGGTTCGTCCACAATTTTACTCTGACACATCCGTATTATATTCTCGCAAAGAACACTGAATGTGTAATACATTAGAGCTTCCAGTGGTTTTTATTATTATTATTTGAAGTAGTTCAAATTTTCATCCCTGATGTTTCCTGTTTTCCTGTGGTGTCGTCTGATGCCATCTCGCATCTTGTTCACCCAGTCACGGTCTTAGCGAAGCTGGACATTGCATGACATTCATCATTTGCAAATCAATACCATGGATTAATGCCAGGAGTTGCAGTACATTGCTGCAAGGAGTTGCAGTACAGCTTGTCTAGAGAGCGCAGCTGCACACCGTGCCGACGCGCTGGAACGGTGCGTTGGTGCGCTGCGGCGGTAGTCCGCCCCTGGCTGGCTGGACATTGGTTTCTATGACGTATCGACTGTCCGGATCATATATCGTTGGCGATCTTGCACAGATTGCTCGCCGACGAATAGGAACGACAGGCGGGACTCAAGCCGACTGCCTTTCGGTCGCAAGACGGGTACCCCACCCCAGGCTACCCATCGCCTGGTCCAGTTCTGACCTCACCGTGACCGGCAGCACTTTTCACAGGGCTCTGGCATGCTAAAATGCTCCAAGTGATATATCTTTTCGTCGAAGTGCCCTTCAACCGCAATCTCCAACTAACGACCTCACCGCGACCCCGCCAGCCTTCCTCGATCGGTCGGTCGGAAATTACTCGCTTGAAATTGGTATTTTTGCTGGCAAATTTATACTATTCTTGTTATTTTGTATTATAATTCATGTTTTGCAAATCATGTGTATATATGCTTACAACCTTGCCTCCAGGTGTTTTACTCCGGGTGAAACTAAATAGAATATGGGAGTGCCATTGAATTGTGATGACCTTTGCCGGCACATTTCGCCAGTAATGTTGTTTTCCTATTAAACTGGGTATGTCATGTCAGCAGGATATGCGAACAGTTTGGGCTACTTTACTAAAGGTTTAGTTGGGCTTAGTTTAATGAAATTACGAAAAGGTACAACAGCCTTAAGGTGAAGGAAGTTGAATATTAAAAGTAACCGCTCGCGCCTTGACACAAACACATATTCCCATCCATGTACTGTACACATAACAAAAACAAGAGCACATACAGTGACCTGTTGGGACGGGGTGTATACAGGTGGCTGTATAATGTCCCAAACTGGCCGGCGTACTACCGCCCAAAGATCTGTGGATGTAGACTGGCGTGAAGAGAAAATCGATGTCAGGATGAGACGCCAACAGGGAGTTGCATGGGTGCAAGTGAGACAGCTGGTTTGGATCGATGCAACAGGTACAAAAGAGTTGTCAGACGGGCACCTGTTGGTATCGGTGTAGTGCCTAGTGAAGTGATGCCAATGTGCCAAATGTGTCTAAAAGTCCCCGGGCTAAAGTAACATCTGGGGCCAATTTCACTATCGTTTTGCACTCGTACACTTTGTTACGAACGGAGTCATGCGAATCACAATCGGTGTTAAGTCACATTTCAATTTCACAAAGGTCTTGATTTATGACCACAAACAGTGACGTACATCTGACACGATTGCGTGATTGTTTTGCAATTGCAAAGCAGATTGGTGGCTGCTCGGCATGACTAATGGCACGCACCCTGCAAAATTCATTGCTGTGCATTGTGATCGTTAATCGTTGTCTGATGCACCGATGATGCCAGGCAGCTCACAGTCGCAACGAAATAGGTAGTAAATTCGAACTGGGCAAGCTGAGACGCCAGCAGGGAGTTGCATGGGTGCAAGTGAGACAGCTGGTTTGGATCGATGATACAAGCACAAAAGAGTTGTCAGACGGGCACCTGTTCGTCTCGGCGCAGTGCCTAGTGAAGTGAAGCGAATGTACCTAATGTGTCTAAAAGTCCCCGGACTAAAACTGTAGACGAACATGGGACGTCAAGCGATAGCTAGGCGAGCCATTTATATTTAATTATTGGTGCATTATCATGAAACTTGAAGGCCGAAGAATATCATAGTGTGGATTTCTTAATCCAAACTATTGGATACCACACAATACCACACAAATAGCGCGATATCATTACTAGATACATTACGGATCGTTTTATGACTTATTAAACAAAAGCTGAATCAAGCCTTGGTTGTGTTAGTTTTGATGTTTGCATGGATTGAGAATGGTATAATGGACATTGTGTGCATTCACCGAGTGATATGCACTGTAGCGTAATATAGCCTATGTGTTTAAAGAATTTCCTTTGTAACCATGCTCACAAATAGCACAAGATGGCCATTGGCTGTGCTAGTTTTTAATATTAAGATGAGAACATGATTGAGTCCGTTGTTCCAATTCCAATCCTGTGCGATGTAAAACATGGCTAAAAGACTATTCTCTGGATATGACGAGTGCATTTCAGCGTGACCCCCCAACAGCGCGTGGTCGCCCCAGACCGGCCTGGATCTGATTTCGATCCCGAAACTTGAGTATTTTCCGCATCTAATTTCCACTCAGTCTCACCCAGCATCGCAGTCGAAACATGGAACAGTAGTCCCTCACGTACTCACTCACTCACTCACTTAATCATTCAAGATCGAAGCCCTCGAACTCACCAAATATGGAATTCCTGGAAGATACCTCCGAAATACTTACCGATGTGTTTTCCTGCAAATTTCACGCACCAGAATATTACCAGAGCGTACACGCTGCCAGCTGCGAGACGATGTCGTTTTGCAGGAGCGGGTGCTGTTCGCTGTTCTGCTACCGTGACAACATGCCAAACGTGGTCAGCTGACATGATTACAAGACACCTGTCAATGTCTACATAGCCACCTGTACCTTGCACGGCAGTTGCCTGTAAACACTGCGTGCTACAGGCGCCGGCGCGGCCGCGGGCGGCACGGTGCGCTCTCGCCGGCCAGGGCCACCCACGAGGCGCACTCGGCGCCACGCAGCATCGCTCCAGCCGACAATGCCGCTCGGATGTCGGTCGGGTCAGCCAAGCCAAGCCATGGATTAATGCTTGGAGTTGCAGTACATTGATGCAAGGAGTTGCAGTACAGCTTGTCTAGAGAGCGCAGCTACACACCGTGCCGACGCGCTGGAACGGTGCGTTGGTGCGCTGAGGCGGTAGTCCGGCCCTGGCTGGCTGGCTATTGGTTGCTATGACGTATCGACTGTCCGGATCATATATCGTTGGCAATCTTGCACCGGTTGCTCGCCGACGAATAGGAACGACAAGCGGGACTCAAGCCGACTGCCTTTCGGTCGCAAGACCCCATCCCAGGCTACCCATCGCCTGGTCCAGTTCTGACCTCACCGTGACCGGTAGCACTTTTCACAGGGCTCTGGCATGCTAAAATGCTCCAAGTGATATATCTTTTCGTCGAAGTGCCCTTCAACCGCAATCTCCAACTAGCGACCTCACCGCGACCCCGCCAGCCTTCCTCGATCGGTCGGTCGGAAATTACTCGCTTGAAATTGGTATTTTTGCTGGCAAATTTATACTATTCTTGCTATTTTGTATTATAATTCATGCTTTACAAATCATGCGGATATATGCTTACAACCTTGCCTCCAGGTTGTTTTACTCCGGGTGAAACTAAATAGAATCTGGGAGTGCCATTTAATTGTGATGACCTTTGCCGGCACATTTCGCCAGTAATGTTGTTTTCCTATTAAATTGGGCATGTCATGTCAGCAGGATATGGGAACAGTTTGGGCTACTTTACTAAAGGTTTAGTTGGGCTTAGTTTAATGAAATTACGAAAAGGTATAACAGCCTTCAGGTGAAGGAAGTTGAATATTAAAAGTAACCACTCGCGCCTTGACACAAACACATATTCCCATCCATGTACTGTACACATAACAAAAACAAGAGCACATACAGTGACCTGTTGGGACGGGGTGTATACAGGTGGCTGTATAATGTCCCAAACTGACCGGCGTACTACCGCCCCGCCCGATGATCTGTGGATGGAGACTGGCGTGAAGAGAAAATCGATGTCAGGATGAGACGCCAACAGGGAGTTGCATGGGTGCAAGTGAGACAGCTGGTTTGGATCGATGCAACAGGTACAAAGAGTTGTCAGACGGGCACCTGTTGGTCTCGGTGTAGTGCCTAGTGAAGTGGTGCGAATGTGCCCAATGTGTCTGAAAGTCCCTGGGCTAAAGTAACATCTGATGCTAATTTCACTATCGTTTTGCACTCATACACTTTGTTACGAACGGAGTCATGCGAATCACAATCGGTGTTAAGTCACATTTCAACTTCACAAAGGTCTTGATTTATGACCACAAACAGTGACGTACATCTGACACGATTGCGTGATTGTTTTGCAATTGCAAAGCAGATTGGTGGCCGCTCGGCGTGACTAATGACACGCACCCTGCAGATACTTGGCGAGGCGTTTGGTTTGACACCCTCCGAGTAATGGTGTAAAATTGTGATGCAGACTGTCCATATGGTGTTGCCAGGTGATTGACATTTCGTGCCTTTTTTTTTTTTTTGTCACGTCCCCATGGTTATGTGAAAATCAAATGCTACCACATCTGACCCGTAACTTGGATAGAACATTTATGTTTTACCAACGCACTTGTAAGTCGTGGGTTTCAACAACGCTTTACACATTCCACCAGCGATGTGCCCAGCTGTCCGTAAGTATGGAAACCTGGCGTCTGTCGCGAGGTTTTGTCACGTACAACTTGCTCGTCCTTGTTCTTCGAAGCTTCGAAGTGCTTAAAGGAACGAAATAACATTTCTCTTCAGCCAATGTTCTTTACGTTTCTACTACATCAGTATAAAGTGTGTTTTATTGTTTCGTCATGATTCTGCACATGGGACAATATTCGGATTTAAAGCCGTGCACTTTCCGCGCATATTCGTTCTACACGGTGGTTATTAGTGTGCCACTACGACAGGGCGAATTGGGCGCTGTATAACCACTGCAGTTGATGCGCCCGAAAACCCAAATAACTAACTAACTAACTGACAGGGCGAATTGTCCAAAATAAACAGCTGGCATGCTATCCATATAATGATGACAAAGGGCGTCGGTAGGTCAGTGGTTAAGCCGAGCGTCTGGCGAGCCAGAGGTACGGGGTTCGATTCCCCGTGATGCCCGCCCTTCCTGCTAGGGTGAGAGGCAGGCGGCGCCATATGACCTCAGCTACTGAGTGCGTCGTACGTCCACAATCCAATCCAGTCCGATGACGAATATATCTGGACGGAAGTGCTGGCTTGGGGATGTTGACCACCCACTTTGAAGCACATAGACCGCATAAATGCCCAGTGGCGCCCGATTCGGCCCCAACAGCGACACGAAGCTAACACCATAGGATCCCGACACGAAATGGCAGACCGACGGTCGACACTGGACCGCGCCGTCTCGACAGCGAAGTGGCGAGGCGGCGCCGACCGTGTATCGGCAGGGCGGCGGCAGGAGTTCACTTGACCGCACCGGGCGGCGGTGTGCCGTCTCAGTCCATGCCACCGACCGTGCCCGCCCGACCCCGCCATGGAGAGCACAGCCCGGAGGCGGCGCAGCGTCGCCGCCTGCGCGACACGCTGCGCCGCACGGCACGTCGCCACCGGCAGCTGGCGGCAATGGCCGCTTAATCAGCGAATGTGGGCGTACATCCATGGCGCATTCGGTGGCGACGACGACGAAGTCGGCGTCGTGCCAGGCGATGGCGCCGGGACCCTGAGCGTAATGGGGTGCTTCTATTCTACCTACGCCACCGGGTGGCGATGGTTCCGCACCTGACAATGGTACCGGGTGGCTATGGTTCCGCACCTGACTATGTTGCCGGGTGGCGATGGTTTCCCACCTGACAATGGTACCGGATGGCTATGGTTCCGCACCTGACAATGGTCATGCGTTTCTTGTGGTTGTAGGATGGAATGTCAGTTTGCATTAATGTCATTACCTGAGGCTTTTCCATTTCATTGCTGTGCATTGTGATCGTTAATCGTTGTCTGATGCACTGATGATGCCAGGCAGCTCACAGTCCCAACGAAATAGGTAGAAAATTCGAACTGGGCAAGCTGAGGCGCCAACAGGGAGTTGCATGGGTGGAAGTGAGACAGCTGGTTTGGATCGATGCAACAGGCACAAAAGAGTTTTCAGACGGGCACCTGTTCGTCTCGGCGTAGTGCCTAGTGAAGTGATGCGAATGTGCCTAATGTGGCTAAAAGTCCCCGGGCTGAAGCTGTAGACGAACATGGGACGTCAAGCGTCATAGCTAGGTGAGCCATTTATATTTATTTATTTGTGCATTGTCATGAAACCTGAAGGCCGAAGAATATCATAGTATGGATTTCTTAACCCAAACTATTGGATACCACACAACACCACACAAATAGCGCGGTATGATTACTAGATACATTACGGATCGTTTTATGACTTATTAAACAAAAGCTGAATCAAGCCTTGGTTGTGTTAGTTTTGATGTTTGCGTGGGTTGAAAATGGTATAATGAACATTGTGTGCACTCACCGAGTGATATGCACTGTAACGTATTATAGCCTATGTGTTTGAAGAATTTCCTTTGTAACCATGCTCATAATTAGCGCAAGATGGCCTTTGGCTGTGCTAGTTTTTAATATTAAGATGAGAACATGATTGAGTCCGTTGTTCCAATTCCAATCCTGTGCGATGTAAAACATGACTAAAAGACTATTCTCTTGCCATGACGAGTGCATTTCAGCGTGACCCCCAACAGCGCGTGATCGCACCAGACCGGCCGGGACCTGATTTCGGTCCAGAAACTTTAGTATTTTCCGCGTCTAATTTCCACTCAGTCTCACCCAGCATCGCAGTCGAAACATGGAACAGTAGTCCCTCACGTACTCACTCACTCACTCGCTTAATCATTCAAGATCGAAGCCCTCGAACTCATCAAATATGGAATTCTTGGAAGATATCTCCGAAATACTTACCGATGTGTTTTCCTGCAAATTTCACGCACCAGAATATTACCAGAGCGTACACGCTGCCAGCTGCGAGACGATGTCGTTTTGCAGGAGCGGGTGCTGTTCGCTGTTCTGCTACCGTGACAACATGCCAAACGTGGTCAGCTGACATGATTACAAGACACCTGTCAATGTCTACATAGCCACCTGTACCTTGCACGGCAGTTGCCGGTAAACACTGCGTGCTACAGACGCCGGCGCGGCCGCGGGCGGCACGGTGCGCTCTCGCTGGCCAGGGCCACCCACGAGGCGCACTCGGCGCCACGCAGCATCGCTCCAGCCGACAATGCCGCTCGGATGTCGGTCGGGTCAGCCGAGCTTTCGCTCTCGGCTCTCCCACACTGTCAGACGGCGACGTTGTCGCGCTCGGTGGGACCCCGGCACAGGCCGCTCACAAACGGCGGAAGACGAACGAAGCCAAGACGAATTGTCGTGCAGCGTTTCTCCTTTCACTGTTGTCGTGTCTCTCGGCGCCGGCCCGAGTCGAGCGGTCGTGTCGTCTGCGCGCTGTCGTCACGCTCGTTAGTCCGCCATTGTTGACCGGCGGGGTGAACTGAGGTTGTGACGAGCCGTGGGCTGGCCACGACCTCCGCACATCACTCCACCCCACCTCACCTCACCCGACGTCGACCGGCCAGGTGAACTGAGGCTGTGACAGGCCGCAGACTGGCCACTGGCCACGGCCGCCCCACCTCGCCCCATCTCACCCCACCTCATCCCATCTCACCCCATCTCACCCCATCTCACCCCATCTCACCCGACGTTGACCGCCCAGGTGAACTGAGGCTGTGACGATCCGTGGACTGGCCATTGTCCACGGTCACTGCTCCACCCACAATCCACTCATTCGTCCTGAGTTGCAAATAGTTAGTATCTCGAAAGTCTCGAGTTTACACCAATGCAATGATGGGGTGGCGCCTTATCGTTCTGCCTCCACTAATGCAATTTAGCGATTGTTTCGCATCACAAACCACTTCATCTCTGTGCACATTCGTGAAGACTGAAGGTGTATAAGTTTATAAATATAATCATGTTAGTTATTAGGGGTTTAGGGCGCATCAACTGCAGTCCTTATACAGCGCCCGTTAAATATAATCCTGGAGGTTGTATACATACATGGACAGTGTGCCAATAACCAGAGTCGGAAATACCAGGCTTCACTGGATACGTTGTGCGGAGAACAAGAGTAGCGGCATGATCCCGTCCTGCGAGCCACCACCCGACCGGCTTGCTGACCCGCGTGACCAGGGAGCGATGTTGCGACTGGCCAAGGCCATTTGATCCACTAGGCCACAACGGGCGAGCAGAGTTTAGGTGTCGACTGGTCCCCTTCGCAACTGAAACCCGTGATGTTCGGTGTTTCCAACGTTGCTTATGACTTGTATACAGATATTCCGCTTGACAATCGCTTTTAAAACTTGCCCGTGTTGGTCTGGGCTATAGGCGGACCCAGCTAGCATGGCAGTCATTGTGCGACAATACCTTTCATTGTGACAATGCAAGAATACGAGCGAATTGAACTTGATACTTGATACTGTCCATTGAACGGGAACACCTCAATGTAGTATTCACCGTACATTTGTCTTGAACAATTGCCTACAGAATGAACGAGAAGTGGACGTGCCTATTCTTGACCACACTGGCGCGACTGTTACATTTTCCGTGGAATTGCACACGACTTTTTTGGGACGTTTCAAGCATGCATGCAAGCATGCAAAACATATATGTCACAATATGTTGCAACTATAATATGCTCCTGATGTCGTAAATCACTCAGGAACATGTATTTCTTGTCGGCAATATAGATGCTTATTGCTTGTATATTTTGGTCTTTGCGTTGCCAATTCGAGAACAATATTGGTGTCTGTCACATTGAAATAAATACCATAATCAGGGGCGGATGCACCACCTTCCCCATGGGAAGGTGGCGCCCCTCCGACCGAGAAAAGACGGCGACCCTCTGGGAAGATCCGAGTGTACCCTCTATATTTTTTTTCAACCAGAAGCGTCCTTTTAAGAAGAGCCGCCCTCATGGAAACCCCGAGTGTGCCCCCTCGTTTTCTCAGCCGGAGGCCTCCCTCCGGTAAGACTGGAATCCACTCCTCGAATTTCTCAGCCAAAGGCGACCTTCGGAAGGCAGTGCCGCCCGGCGCCCATCTAGACATGTGCTCCCAGGACAATTTTCGGATTCGCCCCAGACCACAATACCAGTCGATACCAGTCGGGGACTGGTATCGACTGGCACACTGATGGCTGAGTACTGCCGTTATGTCTAGAGTTTCGTCTACGTGATGCCTGTAGTGCCGGCATCACCAATGCATTCCACCCGCCACACGTCGGCAAGGCAGCGGGCCTCCGATCGAAGCTGTCGGATTTGTGTGTCGCCATCTGTGTCGCCAGGCGGCATTCTTCAGAGTTGTTCAGACTGAGCGTTTCGATGCAGCCTCGATGACTTGCGTGCCTCCAGGGCAGGCACGACGGCCCCGCGATGGCCCTCGGCTGGCGTCAGCGCGTGGTTACCCCGCCTGAGGCTCCCATAGGAATCGGTGGCCCAGTTCCACTGCTGGCCGCCGTTGTTGACGATTGGCAGCGAACTCGGCCGTGCCGGACAACGGCTCATCGGTAGAGGTGCAGCTTCACAGTCTGCGGGCCCAGTCCGGGGCCGCCCGTCCGTCCATGTCGGACAACGGCTCATCAGTAGAGGCGCAGTTTTTAGTAGGTGGACCCAGCCCGGGGCCACCCAGTGCGTCCATGCCGAACCACGGCTCATCAGTAGAGGTGCAGCTCCACAGTCGGCAGACCCAGCCTGAGGTCGACCGCCCGTGCCAGACAACGGCTCATCAGTAGAGGTGCAGCTTCACAGTTTGCGGACCCAGCCCGGGGCCGCCCAGTGCGTCCATGTCCGACAACGGCTCATCAGTAGAGGTGCAGCTTCACAGTCGGCGGACCCAGCCCGGGGCCGCCAGTCCGTCCATGTCGGATAACGGCTCATCAGTAGAGGTGCAGCTCCACAGTCGGCGGACCCAGCCCGGGGCCGCCCGTCCGTCCATGTCGGACAACGGCTGCTCATCAGTAGAGGTGCAGTTTTTTAGTAGGTGGCCCCAGCCCGGGGCCACCCGTGCGTCCATGTCCGACAACGGCTCATCAGTAGAGGTGCAGCTCCACAGTCGGCAGACCCAGACTGAGGTCGGACGGCCGCCCGTGTCGGACAACGGCTCATCGGTAGAGGTGCAACTTTACAGTAGGTGGACCCAGCCTGGGGCCGACCGCCGGTGCCGGACAACGGCTCATGAGTAGAGGTGCAGACCCAGTGTGGGCCCGGCCGTCCGGCCGGCGAATGACAGCCTGGGCGACACAGTTCGGTGTCACTCACTGCCTGGCTAGCGTTGTGGCCGTCACCGTGGAGCCGGCGTGGGACCGGGAAGGTGCTGGGTTTGCACCTCTGCGGCGGTAGCCGCACGCAGCCGCCGCCCGCCGCCGCCGCCGCCGCCGCCAGTTGTACGGCGGAGGTGTGCGCCGCAGGTGAGGCTGGCGGCAGCCGACTCCGAGAGACGTGTGGACGGGGACGTGCGCGTCGTGTCCAGCGAGATCCCGGCCGGGCGTGTCGTGTCCGTGCTGCTGAGAGGCTAGTGTTGACCGGCGGTGCACAGGTGCGGGCAGCGATCGCCAGCTCATTCCACCGGCTCGTCTTCCCTGGTGGCGTGTGGGACGCAGTGTGAAGGCGCGGCCGGGGCGCGGCACCGGACGTGAGACCCACGCGACAAACCCCCCGCTGTGAAGAAAAAATCCAACACAGGCCGCCGGCTTTCACGCGGCCCGATCACCGGTCGCCGTACCGCCAGCCGCCAGTTCGACGCTGCGCCGCGGCGCCGCGCTTTTCCCGCACCTGCGCCGGGCGATGGCGTCGCATGGGCCGGGTGGGCGGTGAGCCAGGGCGCCGCATGCAGACTGCCGAGCGGGCAGCGGCTCGCGCCAACATGCGCGACAGGCTGCGACCGGCCTCGTCGCGCGCGCGGCTGGCCAGCGAGGCCCCGGGCAGCTCGCGCTCGCTGCCGCGCAAGTTCCGGCGCGGCTCTCCGTCGCCGGCGACGAGACGGGTGCGCGCGGCAGCGCGTACCATCGCCTACTCGCAAGGTGAGTGCAGGGCGCGGCTCTAGTGGAGGCCATACGACGAGGTGATATGTCACCAGGTGCGGACTTCCGGCTGCGTGTGACGTCACAGGCAGACTCCGGCCGCAGGCCCACCGATGACCCGAGTGCCTCCCAGCGGCTGCATCAATCTTTGCCGGTTCTCCGGTCTCCGCATCCAAATCACGGTTTTATCTAGCGATGCACGTCTCACTGGGCGGTGACGCGCAGTAAAATTGATGACAAGGAAGAGGCAAGTCATGCTTTAGCGATGGTGTTTGAAGGGATTGATTGGGGCCGCGGGAGGGGGAGGTTTCAAGGCTTCCATGTTTAATGTGTGAAGCTCTAAAGTTAGTGATATGGGAACTGTATTCGTCGGAAATGATAAAAAGCAGTTGGAAGGGGCATACAATGCATTGAAAGTTCGGCTTACGCGTTGATCCGGATGCTCAGCTTCAAAAATAAGTGTTGCGACACTGGCTCAGCCGAAATGTGAATGTATTTTATGGCCTTTGGGGCACTTTTATTCTCCTTGAGTCGTACCGTTATCATACGGCCTTTTCCAGTGGATACACCAAAAGAAACTCCGTGGAATTGGGTTGAGGTTTCATGAGACTTTCCCCGGGAACAACCGGTGAAGTTTGCTGGAGAAATCAGCTAATGGCGGTGCGGCTGATGAAGCGTTTGTCGCGGGCTGGTAATTGGCGCTGGTGGTTTTTTTTTGTATGGTGTACCCCGATTATCTTCCATTGTTTTACCAGTAATGTCACGTTTACGGATTTGATATGGATAATCCTGCTATACAGTTAATGTACGAATTTGAAGGTAGTTTGATGGTCAGCTTCAGTTTTGCGTGGCGCAGGTAGGGGACTGTGCTGTGATGTACCTGCATGGCTGATGCAGTCCTCAAGATGAGCTGCTATGTAGTCGTCATCTATATACAGCCAAAGCCACAGAGCGCAGCCAGAACACTGATATGATTGTTAGTTGCAGGGATGAGGCCAACAACATTATACGATAACAAATAAGAATTTGCAGACGGTCACAAGTACCACATTCTGTAGAAACCGGCCTTAACATAATATATAACCAACAAGTAAGCAACAATTCCACGCATGGGGTTCCGTGGATTCAGGAATTGTCTTGGAGACCGGCGCTTGTCGGAAGGGCGCGACCTACTCAGAGGAACGCCACTGCGAAAGTCACTGGAGGGGTGGTTGGTTGGTTATTTTGGCTTAGGGGCGCATCGACTGCTTCGGTCATACAGCTCCCATCACTGAAGGGGTGGCTTCGGCGGAAAATTCGTTGAGCGGAATGGGGGACATACGCTCGATCATACTGTAGGGGCAGCTCTTGGTCTGCATGTTGCGCTGCTTCCTCTTTTGGCTGAAAGAAAGATAATGAACGTGAGGGTGGGGAGGAGCTTGGGTTCCACTCTATGAAGTTAGTTCAGGGGGAGGGAGGAGTTACCTGTTTGATGGTCCAAGCTGTCCCGAAAGCCACTTGTATATATTGCACGCAATATGCTCAATGGTTAAGCTTCGAACTGATTGAGGGGGAGGGGGCAAATCCATGATTGAGATCAGTGAGAGTGAGATTGAGATCATGATTGAGATCAGTGAGAGGTTGGTGGATGGACAATAGCAGACGCATAGCACTATAATTGTACATTTCATGAGTCACATAAACCGAGGCGCAGCCAGGATGGGGTGTGAGCGGGTGCCCGCGTCCACAAGCAATCAAAGGAACATTGGATCAACCGACATTTTGATATTTTCACCATGTAAAATCAAACGCTTTCGGTGCGCGAAGTTCGCCGAAAGCGAAGGCTTCCGTCGCGTTTCTTTCGGTCGGTCCCCCTTAAGAAAATGATTATTGTGCCCCTTTGCATAAAGCGCGTATATCTATACAAGGTTTTGCTGAAGGTATGTCTACGCATGGCACGTACGCATGCGCGTGCGCACACACGCCCACACACACTTCGATCGTCGAATCGATTAGACGACGAATGCGCGCCGCTCGGGCTGGGTCTGGCCGCTGCCGACGCCCGGCGTGGCGTGGTCGCTCCGTGGGCAACGGCACACACTGGCCACTGCAGCATTGATCAGCTGTCCGAGCGGTGCGGCCCGCCATACCAGGTATGGCGGGCGTACCAAGTCACCCGACACCGACGGTGCTGCTGTTCTGAGACGGTGAGCCGACACCGATACCAAGTGCGACGGTCTTGCTGTTCTGAGACAATGAGCCGACACCGATACCAAGTGACCGACACCGACGGTCCTGCTGTTCTGAGACAATGAGCCGACACCGATACCAAGTGACCGACACCGACAGTCCTGCTGTTCTGAGACAATGAGCCGACACCGATACCAAGTGACCGACACCGACGGTCCCGCTGTTCTGAGACGAGGAGCCGACACCGATACCAAGTGACCGACACCGACGGTCCCGCTGTTCTGAGACGAGGAGCCGGCGCAGCTACCGGAAAGCCGACACTGCTAGTCTTGCTGTACTAAGACCAAGACAATGAGCCGGTGCCGGCACTTGATAGCCGACACCGATAGCGTATCAGCTACTCAATCGCCGTCCGCGCCACTCAAACTTGAATGACAGCACCGACGCCACGCCACAACACATTTGAGCAAACAGCCGGCCGACTTGAGCCGTGCGTCACGGGCAGCTGACCCCACGTCTCTGCAGGTGGTGGCGCTGACGACTTGTTGGCCCGGCCGGTTGCGCAATGTCTCTGTGGACATGTCCCGCCGCGACCTGGCCGGGACCTCCCAGTCATCGGCTTCATTACCACTGATGCGCATGCCAATGAGCAGCGACCGCGTGTCCTTGGTACCTGCTTGGCGGCGGGTGGCCCTATGGCCTCGCATCTGCCGAAGGTCGCCGCAGGTACGCCGCCCCACCTGTAGGTCAGGTGACACGCTGCGGTACGCCACCCGTGTGTCACCTGACGGCGGGGTGCCGGAGCAGGGTCGTCCCCTGGGGTGGACCATCTGCCGAGGGAAGACTGTGGTACGCCCCACCTGTGTGTCAGGTGACACGGTGCGGTACGCCACCCGTGTGTCACCTGACGGCAGGGTGCCACAGCAGGGTCGGCCCCTGGGGTGAGCCATCTGCCGAGGGGAGACTGTGGGCAAGATGAGTACGAACACGAAGGGCGCCATCCGATAGGAGGCTCCCCGGGAATATGATGGCGCGTGGAGGGTACATTTCCGTGGAAGGCTAGTTGCACGCAGCCGTCTCGTTCTCGTCGCAGGCGTATTATGTGATAACGTTCATTTCGTTCATTTTCACTGTTGAGTATTCTGTGGCCACCACCATGTCGAGCAGTCGTGGGTGCCGTGTCGATGAGTAGTGAGGGGTTTGTTGATTAGTGGTGGGCGCCGACATTTTCTGAAGGCAATCGTGCCTCAATACACATATGTTAATTAGCTAGTTTGTTATTCGGGTTTTAGGGCGCCTCGACTACTGAGGTCAGGTTGCGCCCATAATACACGTATGTTGAGGTTACAGATGGAGGCGATGTGGTGAACTGGCCTGACTTGTTTGCTTCAGGGGGTCACCTTGGCTAGGATCGAGTCGCAGACCTGGCCTGTGGTTCGTTAGTGGGTTAGTGCTTGTCTGTATCAGGCCAACCCGGCTGGGGGCGGATTGTCTGTATCGGGTCAGCCCGGCTGGGGGATGGGCTGTCTGTATCGGGTCAGCCCGGCTGGGGACGAGCCACCTGTATCAGGTCAGCCCGGCTGGGGACTGGCCACCTGTATCGGGTCAGCCCGGCTGGGGACGAGCCGCCTGTATCAGGTCAGCCCGGCTGGGGACGGGCCGCCTGTATCGGGTCAGGCTGGGAGCGGCACCCATTCGGATGACACTGGCTGTGGCGGCGCGCGCGGCCGTATTTGGTGCCGGTCAGGCAGGTTCAGCGGCCTGCGGTGGCTAGCTCAGATCGTCTGATGCGACTGGCGGCGTCCTCCGGGTGGGCGTTACCGGCCTCACCGGCGCGCACCGCCGCCACCAGGCTCGACGATACTGACACTGCTGCTCGTCCATGGCGGGGCCCATGTTCATGTCTATTATACTATGTCTACTATATCATGTCTACCATGCCATGCCCAACGTAACATGCTAACCATGCCATGTCCGCCGTATCATCGTTAGGCGTCAGACGCAATGTTAATACGGACATTAGCGGGACCACCAGTAAAGAAAGAAAACAGGTAGGTTCCTGATGCCATTCAAGAACTCTGAAACATGCGCCCGCGACAAGCGTGCCCGGATCTTCATTAGTGTGTGCGCGAAGAAGATAGTTACAATTCATGAGACTCCGTCTCCATGAAATATGATGCGAATTGCACGTGTGAAAGCTGGCTTGCTTGCCTTCAGCCGTCAATTCCATTGCCATTTACAGTGATATATTGCGTGTATTGTTACTTTGCGCATTGCATTCTGGAACTTTCCACCATAGACAGCCGGACGCTGGCGGCGACGTTGGCGGCCCCCGGCCCGTCCCCGACCGCACGCCGCCATTCATAATATGGAGGGCCCCAAACCATTCCCTGAATGTTGGTGGGCCCCAAGGCCAAAGTAACATGGAGATTTTCCGATTTGAAGCACTAGGCGATGTACCTGGCATGAGTTCTGCCACTAGTACAGTCGGTCCGACAGGTTTTCTGGATATTGTCGTAAGAATATTGCGCATATGGGCGTTGAATGGAAAGAGTGTATCTACAACCGTGAATTTCTCCGATACCATTTTGGCGTGGCAGAGCCGGTGCTGCTTAGTATTGTTAAAGGGTGGAACTTTACGTTACTTTTTGTCATGCCACCCCTCGGCGGCCCTCCGGATCCTCTGGGCAGCAACCGTCGGCGCTTGACGTGCATAGATCCATGCCAGAACCTCAATAATTCCGAACAGCTTCATGTCAAAAGGTAAAAAATGACAGGGCTAGGTATCTATAAAAGTAGTCGAGTATGACATCAGAAGGCAGCTGACTCCATGTTGGCTTATTTGAGACCATTCGAAATTAATTCGCTAATGTAGAACATCTGATATACAAATAAAAGTAATACAATGTGATACTTCGAGACAGAAATCGTGCAGTTGAATGCAAAAAATGACAGGATTAAATATCTATAAAAGTAGTCGAATATGACATTAGAAGGTCACTGATTTTATGCCAGTTTATTTGGGACCATTGGAAATTAATTCGCTTATGTAGAACATCCGATGTTCAATTTGAAGGAATAGTGTGCTAATTTAAGACACAAATCTTTCAATTGAGTGCAAAAATGGCAGGGTTAGATATCTATAAAAGTAGTTGAATATGGCATCAAAAGACAGCTGATTTTATGCCGGTTTATTTGAGACCATTGGCTATTAATTCGGCAATGTAGATCATCTGATATATAATAGTACGATGTGATAATTTGGAACACAAATTCTGGAATTGAGTGCAAAAGTGACAGGGTTAAACCTTCATGGAAGTTATTCAAGATTATACAAATATGTAGCACGATCGATTTTCGTTTCAAGAACATTGGAAATTGTCGGCACATCACACAGAAGATGTTTGACGCACATTTATCACAAGATGTTGGTGGCCAACTGGTTTCATTTCACTTTAACTGGAAAGTGACAGGGTGAAATGATTTGATATTAAAATGAACTACATATCATAAGAGAGCTTGCTTCAATGTTGTTCAAATTTGACCATTGGAAATCACCTGCACCTTCTCTAGAAACTAGAACATAGCATTAATCAGACCCAGCCCACTCTGTGGTGTTCTTTCACAAACCCACCACCAGAGGCCCCACAGGTATTATGTCCGCTCATGACGCCTAACGTATCCACAGTGGCATGTCTACCATGCTATGTGTACCATGCTATATCTACCATACAACGCTCACCATGCCGTTTCCACAGTACTACATACATTGTGCCGCATATCCTGTTAATTGACTGGTATCGAACCGAAAGCTTATACCACGGTTACGCTAAGAATTAATTGAATGCGTGCCTCAATTGGTGGAACGCCACCGGTAAACTTTCTATACATTATGACGTTGACATTGCCCTAAGAAGAAACCTGCTGGTGCAAAAAAGGATACACAATGTGAAGTTAACGAAATTTTCCGATCTGTGTTTCATTACCAGCATCATCTCCCATCTTCCACCAATGCTTTCCTCCGATATGCAGTCTCCATACTGCGTTTTTGTCACTTCTTTCACATTTCATGACGGTTATTTCAAGTTCAAGTATATTTATCGTTGCTGGATTACATGGTCCGTACACATGCACACATGGCTGTTATCTAGCCGGATGTTAATTAAGCTCTATGACGGCAACATCATGCCGGTGTTGCACATGGGACGCTGAGGTCAGTGTGGAGTGGCACCACCCAATTATCTCGCGGCGCCGGCGTCTGGTGTTTTCAGCAGCTGGGGCCATGCTGAGCCGCGGCAGTCGCCCCCACGCAGCACGTGACGTCGGCAGGCGCGCGACATCGTGTGGCGCCGGTGGAGGCTGCGGGTAGTGCCCACCGCCGCCGGCCGCCCGCCCTCCCTACCTGCTGACAGCTGGGGGGGGCACGCACGGGTGGGCCGGGTGGACATAGAGCCGGGTCGAGCCGTGTGGGAGCTGTGCTGCCGTCTCGGCCGGCAGGGTGAGGCGCCAGGGTCAACCGCCACTGGTCAGCCGTGACCCGCCTGTCCCGGACAGTCGCCACTGGTCAGCCGTGACCCGCCTGTCCCGGACAGTCGCCACCGGTCGGCCGTGACCCGCCTGTCCCGGACAGTCGCCACTGGTCAGCCGTGACCCGCCTGTCCCGGACAGTCGCCACTGGTCAGCCGTCACTCACCTGTCCCGGACAGTCGCAACTGGTCAGCCGTGACTCACCTGTCCCGGACAGTCGCCACTGGTCGGCCTTGTCTCACCTGTCCCGGACAGTCGCCACTGGTCAGCAGTGACTCACCTGTCCCGGACAGTCGCCACTGGTCAGCCGTCACTCACCTGTCCCGGACAGTCGCCACTGGTCAGCCGTGACTCACCTGTCCCGGACAGTCGCCACTGGTCAGACGTGACTCACCTGTCCCGGACAGTCGCCACTGGTCAGCCGTCACTCACCTGTCCCGGACAGTCGCCACCGGTCGGCCGTGACCCGCCTGTCCAGACAGTCGCCACTGGTCAGACGTGACTCACCTGTCCCGGACAGTCGCAACTGGTCAGCCGTGACTCACCTGTCCCGGACAGTCGCCACTGGTCGGCCTTGTCTCACCTGTCCCGGACAGTCGCCACTGGTCAGCAGTGACTCACCTGTCCCGGACAGTCGCCACTGGTCAGCCGTCACTCACCTGTCCCGGACAGTCGCCACTGGTCAGCCGTGACTCACCTGTCCCGGACAGTCGCCACTGGTCAGACGTGACTCACCTGTCCCGGACAGTCGCCACTGGTCGGCCTTGACTCACCTGTCCCGGACAGTCGCCACTGGTCAGCCGTCACTCACCTGTCCCGGACAGTCACTACTGGTCAGCCGTGACTCACCTGTCCCGGACAGTCGCCACTGGTCGGCCTTGTCTCACCTGTCCCGGACAGTCACCACCGGTCAGCCGTCACTCACCTGTCCCGGACAGTCGCCACTGGTCATCCGTGACCCACCTGTCCCGGACAGTCGCCACTGGTCAGCCGTGACTCACCTGTCCCGGACAGTCGCCACAGGTTGACCGAGACACCTGTCCCGGACAGTCGCAACTGGTCGGCCGTCACTCACCTGTCCCGGACAGTCGCCACTGGTCAGCCGTGACTCACCTGTCCTGGACAGTCCCCACTGGTCAGCGGTGACTCACCTGTCCCGGACAATTGGACAGTCACCATAGGTCGTCCGTGACCGATCTGTCCGGACAATCGACAGTCAACACCGGCAAAACAGTTGCGAATTTCACCATGCTTGGTGTCGAGCCTTCATGCGATCAAAATTTAAATACGCCCAACAATGAATAATAATAAATTGCTGTACATTTTATTATTGTTCACATTTCAACGTTATATCGTGTTTGTTAAATGGTCGATTTCTTTCTGGGTCATTGCATTGTTTTAACGCGCATTACCTCATGTGCCCTGAAGATGATATTCACGGCGCATGATTCCTGATTTATGCTGTCGACAGTCACCCGTCCGAGGTCAGAACTACGTGCCCGCGTCTGACGTCAAGTCAGGGCCACAGTTCAGCTGCTCGGCCAGACCGAGTCCACGCTGCATCTCCGCTCGCCGCTGGCACTCGGCCAAGTGGCAGGTCCCGTTCTCTACGCCATTATCGGCCTCGATTCGCGATTCGCGCCGCTCGACAGCGGCGTCGGCGTCGTGTCGCTCTCACCGGACCGCTACCGGCCTGCCCGCGGCGAGTCGTGTGTAGCCTGTCGGCCAGCACCGCCCCACTGCCACGGCGGCCACACGGAGCATCTCACCATGGTGCCGGCCACACGGAGCCTCCCACCACGGTACTGGCCACACGGAGCCTCCCACCACGGTACTGGCCACACGGAGCCTCCCACCATGGTACTGGCCACACGGAGCCTGCCACCACGGTACTGGCCACACGGAGCCTCCCACCACGGTACTGGCCACACAGAGCCTGCCACCATGGTACTGGCCACACGGAGCCTCCCACCACGGTACTGGTCACACGGAGCCTCCCACCACGGTACTGGTCACACGGAGCCTCCCACCACGGTACCTCCCACCACGGTACTGGCCACACGGAGCCTCTCACCATGGTACTGGTCACACGGAGCCTCCCACCACGGTACTGGCCACACAGAGCCTGCCACCATGGTACTGGCCACACGGAGCCTCCCACCACGGTACTGGTCACACGGAGCCTCCCACCACGGTACTGGTCACACGGAGCCTCCCACCACGGTACCTCCCACCACGGTACTGGCCACACGGAGCCTCTCACCACGGTACTGGCCACACGGAGCCTCTCGCCATGGTACTGGCCACACGGGGCCTCTCACCATGGTACTGACCGCACGGAGCCTCTCACCATGGTACTGACCGCACGGAGCCTCCCACCACGGTACTGGTCACACGGAGCCTCACACCATGGTACTGGCCACACGGACCCTGCCACCATGGTACTGGTCACACGGAGCCTGCCATCACGGTACTGGCCACACGGAGCCTCCCACCACGGTACCTCCCACCACGGTACTGGCCACACGGAGCCTCCCACCACGGTACTGGCCACACGGAGCCTCCCACCATGGTACTGGCCACACGGAGCCTCCCACCATGGTACTGGCCACACGGAGCCTCCCACCATGGTACTGGCCACACGGAGCCTCTCACCACGGTACTGGCCACACGGAGCCTCCCACCACGGTACTGGCCACACGGAGCCTCCCACCACGGTACTGGCCACACAGAGCCTCTCACCATGGTACTGGCCACACGGAGCCTCCCACCATGGTACTGGCCACACGGTGCCTCCCACCATGGTACTGGACTTCACGGAGCCTCCCACCATGGTACTGGCCACACGGGGCCTCCCACCACGGTACTGGCCACACGGGGCCTCCCACCATGGTACTGGCCACACGGAGCCTCCCACCACGGTACTGGCCACACGGAGCCTCCCACCATGGTACTGGCCACACGGAGCCTCCCACCATGGTACTGGCCACACGGAGCCTCCCACCACGGTACTGGCCACACGGAGCCTCCCACCATGGTACTGGCCACACGGAGCCTCCCACCACGGTACTGGCCACACGGAGCCTCCCACCACGGCGGCCACACGGAGCCTCCCACCATGGTACTGGCCACACGGAGCCTCCCACCACGGTACTGGCCACACGGAGCCTCTCACCACGGTACTGGCCACACGGGGCCTCTCACCATGGCCATGGCCACACGGAGCCTCTCGCCATGGTACTGGCCACACGGAGCCTCCCACCACGGTACCTTCCACCGCGGTACCGGCCACACGGAGCCTCCCACCACGGTACCTCCCACCACGGTACCTCCCACCACGGTACTTCCCACCACGGTACCTCTCACCGCGGTACCGGCCACACGGAGCCTCCCACCACGGTATTGGCCACACGGAGCCGCACCCCTCGGTAATGGCCAGATTTGGCCGCACCCAGCGGTACTGCCAGATATGGCCGTCCAGGTACTAACCAGAAGGGACCTGAATACATGCAAGCTACCTTTTACATGTATGTATGATGTGTGCATACGAGAGCTGCACCGTTCAATCACCCCGCCAAATGGACGTGATTAGATATTCTCCACGGTTAGCGTGGTAGTGGGCGAGACACCAACAGGTCGAGGAGGCCCCTCTGAGAACTGCCCAGCCGGCGGCTGATCGGAGGTATCGGCTCATCGGCCCGTCATCGCTTGCCAGCCCTACACGGTGTGCAGCCCAGTGCACAGTGCATAGCACAGTGCATAGTGCATTGCCCAGCACGCAGTACACAGCCCAATACACGGCCCAGTACACAGCCCAGTACACATTATACAGCCCATTACGCAGTTCACAGCCTATTACACAGTACACAACCCAGTACACAGTACACAGCCCAGTACACAGTACACAACCCAGTACACAGTACACAGCCCAGTACACAGTACACAGCCCAATACACGGCCCAGTACACAGCCCAGTACACATTATACAGCCCATTACGCAGTTCACAGCCTATTACACAGTACACAGCCCAGTACACAGTACACAGCCCAATACACGGCCCAGTACACATTATACAGCCCATTACGCAGTTCACAGCCTATTACACAGTACACAGCCTATTACACAGTACACAGCCCAGTACACAGTACACAGTACACAGTACACAGTACACAGCCCAGTACACAATACACAGCCCAGTACACAGTACACAGCCCAGTACACAATACACAACCCAGTACACAGTACACAGCCCAGTACACAGTACACAGCCCAGTACACAGTACACAGCCCAGTACACAGTACACAGCCCAGTACACAGTACACAGCCCAGTGCCCAGTACACAGCCCAGTACACAGTACACAGTACACAGTACACAGCCCAGTACACAGTACACAGCCCAGTACACAGTACACAACCTAGTACACAGCCCAGTACACAGTACACAACCCAGTACACAGTACACAGCCCAGTACACAGTACACAGTACACAGCCCAGTACACAGTACACAGTACACAGCCCAGTACACAGTACACAGTACACAGTACACAGCCCAGTACACAGTACACAGCCCAGTACACAGTACACAGCCCAGTACACAGTACACAGCCCAGTGCCCAGTACACAGCCCAGTACACAGTACACAGTACACAGCCCAGTACACAGTACACAGCCCAGTACACAGTACACAGCCCAGTACACAGTACACAGCCCAGTACACAGTACACAACCTAGTACACAGCCCAGTACACAGTACACAACCCAGTACACAGTACACAGCCCAGTACACAGTACACAGCCCAGTACACAATACACAGTACACAGCCCAGTACACAGTACACAGCCCAGTACACAGTACACAGCCCAGTGCACAGTACACAGTACACAGCCCAGTACACAGTACACAGTACACAGCCCAGTACACAATACACAATACACAATACACAGTACACAGCCCAGTACACAGTACACAGCCCAGTACACAGTACACAGTACACAGCCCAGTACACAGTACACAGTACACAGCCCAGTACACAGTACACAGTACACAGCCCAGTACACAGTACACAGTACACAGCCCAGTACACAGTACACAGTACACATCCGTCCATCGTCACCTCGGAACGCATTCAAAGCCGAATCCAACTCGAGGCCGGCACAGCGGGCGAACCGGATGCAGGTTCTCTTCCAGCGGCTGTGCCACGTGTACCGGGCTAACGACTAAGGGGTCCGCCGAGGTGTCGACTGCTGGTGGGAGGGTGTCGACTGTTGGTGAGGGGCCGCTCAGATGTAGACTGCTAGTGGGAGGCCGCCAAGGTGTTCACTGCTGGTGGGAGGTCGCTCAGGTGTTCACTGCTGGTGGCAGGCCGCCCAGGTGTCAGCTGCCCTCATCACGTTCGCGCCACTCACCTACACTGCATACCCAAACGCATCCCTGACCGCCGGCGCCACTTCTTTTCATCCGCAAGGCAATTGCCAATGTTTCCACGAGATGCTCTTGCTCGCACACAGGTGGAGCCGGAGAGGAAGCGGTTCTTCATTGATTACCACACGCACGGTATCCACCGTAGATGAGCGGAGAAGATTAGTGAAAGTGGCATGGAATAGTAAGCGAGTATGGCGCACGCTGTGCTTGAGCGGCCGTCAGGTGGGGGGCATTGAAATGGGGGCGTTCTCTTGTATTTACCTGGCCTACCTTCTCATTCCGTACGCGGTGGTCATCACGGGTGGTTAATATCTCACAAGGACGGCGACCTCTGACCTCTGGTGTCGCAGCCGACAGACCGTGACCCCACGGCGCTGCACGCGCTGGCGATGAGAGGTGGCGTAGCGTCTGAATTTGGTATGACGTCTGGAACCGAGCTCTTGGAACTGCGGACTGACCTATCGGGCTGTGCTACAGTTCCTGGAGCTCTGGCATGACCTCTGGAGCCGTGCTATAGCTCTTGGAGTTCTGGTTTGATCTCTGAGGATGTGCTGAAACTTCTGGAGCTCCTGTCTGACGTCTGGAGCCGTGCTATAGCTCTTCGAGTTCCGGCCTGATCTCTAGAGCTGTTCTGAAGTTGGAGCTTCGGTCTGATCCCTGGGGCTGCGCTGGAGCTCCGGTCTCAGCTTGGAGCCGTGCTGGAGCTCCTGGAGCTCCTGGAGCCGTGCTGTAGCTCCGTAGCTCCTGGAGCTCCGGCCTGATCTCTGGGCTCTGAGGCTGTGACTGAATTATCCGGTGTTTGTTGCTTGTCCTGATGCCCTCGTCAAGTGTCAGCCAATACACATGTGTTCTACCAGGACGCATGAGGACACCATCCGAACCTTATTTACATTTCATGTACGAACAACATGTCGGTAGCACTTATGTAAGCCATAAGGTGTTACAGTACGCCATGTCATGTGTTACAGCTCTGCCTGTCATGGCGAGCCGGCAATGGTGGCAATGGCAATGGTCATTGTTCCGTGGCCCGTCTGCGGCCGGCCGTTGTCCCGCGGCCCGTCTGCCGCCTGCTGTGGCTCCGGTGAGGGCAGCTGTCTGCGGCCGGCCGTTGTGCCGCGGCCCGTCTGCCGCCTGCTGTGGCGGGGTTGAGGGCAGCTGTCTGCGGCCGGCCGCTGTTCCGTGGCCCGTCTGCCGCCTGCTGTGGCGTGGTTGTGGCGGGGTTGAGGGCAGCTGTCTGCGGCCGGCCGTTGTTCCGTGGCCCGTCTGCCGCCTGCCGTGGCGGGGTTGAGGGCAGCTGTCTGCGGCCGGCCGTTGTTCCGTGGCCCGTCCGCCGCCTGCTGTGGCGGGGTTGAGGGCAGCTGTCTGCGGCCGGCCGTTGCTCCGTGGCCCGTCCGCCGCCTGCTGTGGCGGGGTTGAGGGCAGCTGTCTGCGGCCGGCCGTTGTTCCGTGAACTGTCTGCCGCCTGCTGTGGCGGGGTTGAGGGCAGCTGTCTGCGGCCGGCCGTTGTTCCGCGGCCCGTCTGCCGCCTGCTGTGGCGGGGTTGAGGGCAGCTGTCTGCGGCCGGCCGTTGTTCCGTGGCCCGTCTGCCCCCTGCTGTGGCTCCGGTGAGGGCAGCTGTCTGCGGCCGGCCGTTGTTCCGTGGTCCGTCTGCCCCCTGCTGTGGCGGGGTTGAGGGCAGCTGTCTGCGGCCGGCCGTTGTTCCGTGGCCCGTCCGCCGCCTGCTGTGGCTCCGGTGAGGGCAGCTGTCTGCGGCCGGCCGTTGTTCCGCGGCCCGTCCGCCGCCTGCTGTGGCTCCGGTGAGGGCAGCTGTCTGCGGCCGGCCGTTGTTCCGTGGCCCGTCCGCCGCCTGCTGTGGCGGGGTTGAGGGCAGCTGTCTGCGGCCGGCCGGCGGGCCGGCAGGTGTCACACCTGGGAGCGTCACCCTCTCGCTCGCCTCCCCTCCGTTCAGCGCGGACGCGCAGCTCCGTCAAGGTCGCCGGGGTCGGCCGCCGGTTGTCGGCCCCGGGCGCGTGCGGTCCCGGCGGCGTCACGGCGCACGACCAACGCGCACGGGGACGGACACGTGGAGGAGCTGGGAGAGATGGTGATTGCTGCCGAACGTCAGTTGGTGGTCGGCTCGTGTCTAGCGATTGGTGCATACGTCAGTCGTACGATGTGGGCCGACATACGGACTGCTGGTGTCATGGATGGAAATATCGGGATTTCAGGGATTCCAGAAGGAAGAATTTCACTGTTACAGACAACATCCAATGCAGAATAAAAGGGAAAAATATGTGCAAGAGTTGTCGCAGCTTACTCTCATTGTTTGTATTGCATTTTGATTACTTCTTTGCAACATATATGGATGCCAAATAACCCTGGAGTCGTCGCGCTCTTAAACCCAAACAACAAAATTTGAAACATTCACTTTTAGCGGGAGGATCCAGGGAGGGTGCAACGAACCCATGAGGGTCCTGACCCCAGCCTCCCCGAACTCTCCACCCTTGGCCGGTGCCGTTTGAGGAGGACGAGACCGGGCTGCGCGCGCACCTGCCGGTACATGACGCCTTGCTCCGTGACGCTACAGCCGTGCTGACATCACCGCCCGACGAGCTCGCAGCAGCCGCACGTCACGCTCCGCCCCGCAAGGTCGATTTATAAATCAGCCAGCTGCATGTTGACATTCTGAATATTCTTTGCTTAACAAACGACAGTTTGTTACACAAGATTAGAGGCCGCTTACGTACTCCCCGGTCACAGGAGGCGGGAAAGCGGTCAAAGCATATGGTAGCGCTGATATTTGGGCTGATGTTGCATGGGCAGTGCCAAAAGTGTACTAGCCCTCACTTCTGCCATACCCAGTCAGAAACTGATCACAATACTGCATCCAGCCTGACACAGCCCACAGCAATTCAGTACGTGGATATGGGGACAGGACGCTATTTAGTTGAATAATTGGTGCCCAGTGCGTGGCCAGTAGCTGTGTTTGCAGTTCTGGTGCATTTCACTTGTTAATCCACGTATCGCCATTGTCCAGGGTTGAATAGGACCGGTCACGCTGCCTTGTAGCAGTCATGATCACGCATCTGTGAATGCTGCTGATGGAAAATGTCCGGTTAATTAGGCTACCTGGCGGTTGAACGTGGCATTAATGTCATTGTAGCGATCCTACGTCTGAAAGAGAGGTGGTCGCCGAGCTCCGTGCCGGAGCGAACTGCGTCGTCCGCGAGGGTTGCGATCGTCGCCTGTTGACGTGACGCTCATCTCCGCCGGCGTGACGGGCAGTTCAGCACAGCCAATCGCCAGGCGTGCTCCGCGAGGGTCTCGGCTTGCTCCGGTGGCTGGCGTAATGACCCCCAGCCGTGCCATCACGGCGGCGACGGCTACCGGCGCCGATGGGTGTCGGCACGGACGGAAATCCCGCGGCGTGACCGGCGGCGTGACCGGCGGCGTGACCTGCGGCGTGACCGGCGGCGTGACCGGCGGCGTGACCGGCGGCGTGACCGGCGGCGTGACCGGCGGCGTGACCTGCGGCGTGACCCGGGGACGCCGGTCGTGAGTTCAGTGGTTGGGCCTGTCGACCTGCTGCTGTCCCCAGGCGCGGGTGTGCTTTGACTTAGGGCTGGCTGCCTACTCGGCTACGCCTGCTGGGGTGGGTATGAAATAGCCTTGGGTTGGTACCGATTCCCGCCTGCCTACCCGTCTGGGCCGGGATGGGGAATGAGGGCTGCCTGCGGGTGGGTTGAAGCAGGGTCACGTGACTGGATGCGGTGACGAGGTGACGTCACCAACGACAGGTGACAAGACCGACCGTAGAGCGCGGAAGACTCGCTTGGCTGCCGGTGGCTTGTGAGAGTTGATGCACGCCGTGGTGCGGCACTCCTTCCGGCGCGGCCAGGCGGCGCGTCGGAAGGTCAGCACCACGTGGCTGGTGCCGGGAGACGAGCCGCCCTGGGTCTGCTGGTGCCGTCTGGTGCACACTCAGACACGGGAGCCGTCCCGGGCAGGGTCACGTGTCTGGCGCCGGCAGACGAGCCGCCCTGGGTCTGCTGGTGCCGTGTGGTGCACACCCAGCCGGACACAGGAGCCGTCCCGGTCAGGGTCACGTGTCTGGCGCCGGCAGACGAGCCGCCCTGGGTCTGCTGGTGCCGTGTGGTGCACACCCAGCCGGACACAGGAGCCGTCCCGGTCAGGGTCACGTGTCTGGCGCCGGCAGATGAGCCACCCTGGGTCTGCTGGTGCCTTGTGGTGCACACTCAGACACGGGAGCCGTCCCGGTAAGGGTCGAGTGGCGGCAGATGAGCCACCCTGGGTCTGCTGGTGCCTTGTGGTGCACACTCAGACACGGGAGCCGTCCCGGTAAGGGTCGAGTGGCGGCAGATGAGCCACCCTGGGCCTGCTGGCGCCGGCAGATGAGCCGCCCTGGGTCTGCTGGTGCCGTGTGGTGCACACCCAGTCGGAGACGGGAGCCGTCCCGGGCAGGGTCACGTGTCTGGCGCCGGCAGATGAGCCGCCCTGGGTCTGCTGGTGCCGTGTGGTGCACACCCAGCCGGCCACGGGAGCCGTCCCGGTCAGGGTCACTTGTCTGGCGCCGGCAGATGAGCCGCCCTGGGTCTGCTGGTGCCGTGTGGTGCACACCCAGCCGGACACAGGAGCCGTCCCGGTCAGGGTCACGTGTCTGGCGCCGGCAGATGAGCCGCCCTGGGTCTGCTGGTGCCGGCAGATGAGCCGCCCTGGGTCTGCTGGTGCCGGCAGATGAGCCGCCCTGGGCCTGCTGGTGCCGTGTGGTGCACACCCAGCCGGACACAGGAGCCGTCCCGGTCAGGGTCACTTGTCTGGTGCCGGCAGATGAGCCGCCCTGCCGCAGCATGTTGCGGGAGGATCAGTGTACAGTGGTACATGGCAGCCTCGTCGGCTAATGCCAGTCGGCGCTCATGTGTGTTGGTCGGCCTGTGGGCGGCCAGTTAAAGTGAAGTGAAGGGAGGTGTGAACCGGGGTTTGGTTTTGCGTCTAATGGTTAGTTTTGTTAGATTACAATATGTGCTTTTCCAGTTGCCT
Organism: Imbricaverruca yamaguchii; assembly: GCA_034440575.1. Lineage (NCBI taxonomy): Eukaryota > Metazoa > Arthropoda > Thecostraca > Neoverrucidae > Imbricaverruca > Imbricaverruca yamaguchii. The sequence goes on from JAOTOL010001659.1 coordinate 58,620, forward strand.
GAATTCTCACTATATATTGTTCTGGTGAGGTTTTTTGTTTGTTACACAACGTAAGCAATCGCATCCACACATGAATATGCCTTCAATGAAATTGTTTTGTCTTGACATTGTAATGCCTTGAGCCAAGGATATTATCGGCGCCGGTCGCCCTTTCCCAAACGTCGAAAAAAAGAGGTCACATAATGCCGCTCCTTATTGGGAAAAAAAAAATAAACAAAGGGGTATAATATTGGGGGGGGAAAAACTTTTTTGTGAAAAGTTAAACACCCAAAATTTATAACTTAAACAAGAAGGATGGACTTCTTTTCTTTGGTGTCGTTCTCCCCCAAATATTTTCCCCCCTTATAAACTTTTTACCACAAAAAAACCAGGTGGAGGGGGAAAAAAAAAGAAAAGTAGAATAAAAAATTTTTTTTAAAACACAAAAGGGGGGGGAAAAAAAAAAAAAATAAAACCCCCCTTAACCAAAAAAAAAAAAAAAAAAATTATCGGCGTCGGCGTGATTGACTAGTAGGAAAGTCTAGACAATTAAAATGGTCAATATTAATAGGTTATTTGCAAGGTATCTTTATTGCACGTATATTTCTAACACGTATATGGTACAAAAACCCAAGCTCGAAGACATTGGCGACTGACTAGATTTTTGGAGGTCCCATGACACTCCCTAGATGCTCGAAATCACTGGGCAGGTTCAAATACCACAACTGGTTGAACTTATAAGTAAATTAAGAAGGCTGCGAATTCAGTGCCCCGGTATTGACTTCTTTGCTGTTGCTATGATCTCACACCTTATTTTATAGGGCTGACATTTTACAGCGCTTGATGATTAATGCAGGGTGCCAGTGTTATTTCCAGAGAATGCTGTGACCTACAGATGACTGAGTCCTCATGCTATAATTGTTTAATTTGTCTAATTGTCACAGTCGCTCGTGCGCCGCTCCCGGGGTCGGGTCGCGGCGCCGGCGCTCCTCGCCCGACCCGTGCCTCTAGTGCCAATCCTTGTGTGTTTGGGGATGTGACGTGTGAACGTGGGCGAGTTCGAGGGGCGTTCGGCCCGGCTCCGCTGGAGGCGATCTACCAACTGGCGGACGACGACGAGCATCATCGTCTTTGGTCCCATCATGGGACGGATGTGTTTTCTCAGCCATCGGGACTTACTGCGGCTTGTTGTGCTGCTGGCTGTGGTGCGTTCAATCGTGCTGGTCATGACCACCGCTGTTCACCTGCCCCCGCCTTGCGCCCGGCACTCGATTCCCACCGGTGACCTTGGAAGCGGCGACACATCGGTGGGTGACCGCGTGCCCGCCGGCGCTGGGTCAGTGATAACGGGCGGCCTATCAGCGAGCTCCGTCGGCCACCCTCGCCGGCGCAGGCGCGGCAGGCGCGCGCCTGGTGCAAGGAAGCGGGGGAGCAAAGGCGCCCAATGCCGACAGAGGAACCCATGGACAGCCCCCAGTTCAAGACTCAACATTTGCGTGCTGAACAGCCAAAGCATTAAGCCAAAATTACTGGAAATGTCTGAAATACTACATCCCTATAAGTATGACATCACATGCCTGGCCGAAACCTGGCTGAAGCCTGCGACGCCCAACAGATTGCTGCTGCTGCCTGGGTACCAGTTGTACCGGGCCGATCGCCCCGACGGGCGAGGGTACGGAGGAGTGGCGCTGGCCGCCAGGGAAGGCATCAACGCGTCTCCGCTGAAAATAACAACGGCTGTCAACTATCCCAACAGCAAGCTGGAGACGTTGTGGATGCTAGTTAAACCAGACAGTAAACCCCAATTCATCATCTGCACCGCATATCGTCCACCGAGACGGAGTCTGACCGACGTGAAAGCGGACTTTGTAGACCTGGAAGCACAATTCCAGCGTGTTATTGTTGACTATCCGAAGTCAAAACTTTTTATTTGCTGAGATTTAAACTGTGAGTTGCGGAAACCAGACTCGGACCAACGAAAACCTGGTTTTCGTCCTGTCTTCAGAACCACACCCAGAATGTCAGTCTCACTGACAGTCTGGCTGTCGTCCACAAATCTTCCCCGTTGCCCAACAGCATCGGCGTTTTTCAGGGATCATCACTAGGACCTCTCCTCCATTGTATCTTCGCCAACGACCTCAGCCTGTTCGCCGAAGGTGCTGTGGTTGTTCAATACGCCGACGACACCCAAATTTTGGTCAGTGGTAAGAAATCTGAAATTCAAAATGCTGTCAGTCATATGGAAACAGTTGTGGCCTCCCTCGACATCTGGTTTCGAGCAAATTGACTGAAAATTAACGTAACTAAGACACAGCTGATTATGTTCGGCAGCCCACAAAATTTGCGTGCCTTACCGGATGTCACAGTGAAGTTTCGCGATCACGATCTACCCACCATTTCTGAATGCAAAAATTTCGGTCTTATTTTCGATCGCTCGCTCGGCTGGGACTCGCACGTCTCAGAATTAACTCGGCGTTGTTTTGGAGTTCTGGGTGGTCTGTCGCATCTGAGGGGGCACCTTCCACCTGCCGTCATCTCCGCGCTGGTCAATGCTCTGGTCTTATCCGCTACTGTATTTCTGTGTATGGCAACAGAGCCAAAAAGAACCTATCTCGCAGTAAAAAAATATAAACCACTCGGCAAAGGTAATTTTCGGCCGCAAAAAGTTTGACCACGTTTCGGATCTGCTGAGGAGACTGGACTGGCTCAGCGCGGAAAACCTGGCCAGTTATCACACCCTTCGCCCCGCACACAAGGTGCGTCTTCATGGTGAGCCAGGGTCACTGGCTCACGATTTCACCACCATGGCGGAGATTCGTGACCGGACTACCCGTCAATACCACAACTTGTTCCCCGGTCCCGCACCGAGATGTGGAAGAGACGTTTTAGTTCCAGAGCGCCACACATGTACAACTCACTGCCACCTGAGCTGACGCGACTTCCCGTGTCGATCTTTGGTCGCCACCCACGGGGGTACCTACTTGACGTGCCGCCCGTGCCGGACTGATTGACTGCTTGACTTGCTGTATTTTATTTATTTGTATTTTTATTCTGTGATTTTGACCCTCTTACCTTTTTGCTGTGTTGTTTTATCTATTTGACGCGATGTCGTAATAGCCACAAGTCAATTGTGGATGACCTCAATAAAGTCCGTGTCTGTCGTCTGTCTAATTTAGAGATCGCTCGCAGGCTACTACATACTATCTGGACAAAAATTGCACCATTTGAACGTATCATTTGGTTTCACAATACTGAGAATGTTTCGTTTATATATATATATATATATATATATATATATATGTATATGTATATTAGAATAAGAGTTTAAGTGTGGATTAGAGTCGAATACCTTCCCCCTCTCGTAGTGTGTGTTTGTACAAACACTACGGGAGAGGGGAAGGTAATTTGGCCATACTGCGAGAATGAATACCTCTTCGGTGCCAGTATAAGGCACCTACAGCGGCTCAGGATAAGGGAAGGCAAGTGCGCATTGCAGTCAAATCTTTGTGTACATCAGTCTTTCATGCATTGACTTGAGCGCTTATACAGCCACGTGTCTTAAGCATGTAGGCAGAGCCGAAGCATACCGGATGAGATATATCCGCCGAATTGCATTACTAAAACTAGAAATAAAAATCACCGTGCCTTCTGGGGACCGAACTCGAGACCCCGGATTATAAACCAAGTACTCCATCCATTTGCCACCAGGGACAGATGGTAGGTGTCTGTTGCGGCGCGAGGTGTACGGTAGGCTGCCCACGTGCGGAAATGCTGCCGCATGACCCTTTGAATAGACTGAGAGCACCTCCCAAAAGCTGTTCTGATGGAAAGTTTGGCTTCGGTCCCAAAACTGTGTGTCCTACCACCTCCAGTGCACACTGACACCGGCAGCGACAGGGCAGACCATTGAGCAGACACACACATACACACACACACACCCTCCCCCGGCCGACTCGCGGTCGGCACGAGCCGAGCCAGTATCCGGCTGTACACTGCCCCTCCCGCCACCCTGCGGTCGACACGAGCCGAGCCAGTATCCGGCTGTACAAACTGCCCCTCCCGCCCACCCTGCGGTCGACACGAGCCGAGCCAGTATCCGGCTGTACACTGCCCCTCCCGCCCACCCTGCGGTCGGCACGAGCCGAGCCAGTATCCGGCTGTGCACTGCCCCCTCCGCCCACCCTGCGGTCACACGAGCCGAGCCAGTATCCGGCTGTACACTGCCCCTCCCGCCCACCCTGCGGTCAACACGAGCCGAGCCAGTATCCGGCTGTACACTGCCCCTCCCGCCACTCTGCGGTCGACACGAGCCGAGCCAGTATCCGGCTGTACACTGCCCCTCCCGCCCACCCTGCGGTCGACACGAGCCGAGCCAGTATCCGGCTGTACACTGCCCCTCCCGCCCACCCTGCGGTCGACACGAGCCGAGCCAGTATCCGGCTGTACACTGCCCCTCCCGCCCACCCTGCGGTCGACACGAGCCGAGCCACTATCCGGCTGTACACTGCCCCTCCCGCCACTCTGCGGTCGACACGAGCCGAGCCAGTATCCGGCTGTACACTGCCCTCCCGCCCACCCTGCGGTCGACACGAGCCGAGCCAGTATCCGGCTGTACACTGCCCCTCCCGCCCACTCTGCGGTCGACACGAGCCGAGCCAGTATCCGGCTGTACACTGCCCCTCCCGCCCACCCTGCGGTCGACACGAGCCGAGCCAGTATCCGGCTGTACCGCCCCTCCCGCCCACCCTGCGGTCGACACGAGCCGAGCCACTATCCGGCTGTACACTGCCCCTCCCGCCACTCTGCGGTCGACACGAGCCGAGCCAGTATCCGGCTGTACACTGCCCCTCCCGCCCACCCTGCGGTCGACACGAGCCGAGCCAGTATCCGGCTGTACACTGCCCCTCCCGCCACCCTGCGGTCGACACGAGCCGAGCCAGTATCCGGCTGTACACTGCCCCTCCCGCCCACCCTGCGGTCGACACGAGCCGAGCCAGTATCCGGCTGTACACTGCCCCTCTCCCGCCCACCCCGCGGTCGACACGAGCCGAGCCAGTATCCGGCTGTACACTGCCCCTCCCGCCCACCCTGCGGTCGACACGAGCCGAGCCAGTATCCGGCTGTACACCGCCCCTCCCGCCCACCCTGCGGTCGACACGAGCCGAGCCAGTATCCGGCTGTACACTGCCCCTCCCGCCCACCCTGCGGTCGACACGAGCCGAGCCAGTATCCGGCTGTACACTGCCCCTCCCGCCCACCCTGCGGTCAACACGAGCCGAGCCAGTATCCGGCTGTACACTGCCCCTCCCGCCCACCCTGCGGTCAACACGAGCCGAGCCAGTATCCGGCTGTACACTGCCCCTCCCGCCACCCACCCCGCGGTGGGCACGTGCCAGGCCAGTACCTGGCCCGACACATGGGCTGCACGCATCCGCTGCAACGATGCAGCGTCGCTGGACCGAACGCGACTCATCGGCACGCCATCCAACCGAGTCCGACATGCCACCGCTTGCCATTGTTCGTTTTGGCGCCAACGAGCAAAAACGGCGCCAATGTCACCTTCGCCGTTTGAAGACCAGCGACATTAACGGTGGTGATGATGAGAACCAGTGGCATCAGAGGCGCAGCCAGCGGGGGGAGGGGAGGAGGGGAAACCCGCCTCTCATAAAAACACGCTGGATAGAAAAGGCATTTTTGAATTCGCAGCACGCAAAATCATGAATTTTGCTGCGCTTCGCGGGCCGAAGGCTGTTTCTGCAGGTTGTCTTTTTCCGTCATGCAACGCCTTCAGAAAATTTTGACTGCGGTCCTGAGTGGCATAACCGGACGGTGATACTGGGACTGAGTGGCATAACTAGACGGGGATGCTGGGACCCAGTGGTATAACTGGACGGTTATGCTGAGATCCAGTGGCATAACTGGACGGGGATGCTGGGACCCAGTGGTATAACTGGACGGTTATGGTTAGATCCAGTGGTATAACTGGAGAGGAATGCTGGGACCCAGTGGTATGACTGAACCGTGAATGGACTGTCGCCAGCGTCGAGTATTCGTCGTTGCCGACCGTCTGCACCTCTGCCCGGCACACGGACGACAGTGCGATCGCTAGTCATGTTCTCACCTGGGTGGTAACCAACACACGGACGACAGTGCGGACGGTAGTCATCTTCTCACCTGTGGTGGTAACCAACACACGGACGACAGTGCGGACGGTAGTCATGTTCTCACCTGTGGTGGTAACCAACACACGGACGACAGTGCGGACGGTACTCAGGTTCTCACCTGTGGTGGTAACCAACACACGGACGGCAGACGGATCGGTAGTCATGTTCTCACCTGTGGCGGTAACCAACACACGGACGGCAGACGGATCGGTTGTCAGGTTTTCACCTGTGATGGTAACAAACACGCGGATAACAGTGATCGGAGCAGCACTTTCTGGGAGAAGCCGAACGGGAACTACAGACCCAAGTTTCGCTCGGTACAAAACCCACTGCGAGATGCCCTTCATTGACTTCTCTAAACCGCAGCATTTTTGATACAGCCGACCATTTACTCCATCAGAGCGTTGCGGAGAATCCAATGGCTTTCCGAAAAAACCCACCTAGGTGCTGTTTTCCTTGACATTGAAAATGCATGCGACACAGCTTGGCGCAGCGGAATTCTACTGAAGCTGTTAAAAAAAGGAATTCGCGAATACACGGGTGCATTTTTTCCCCAGATTTTTCTACTGGTGACGCGGCTTACGGACGACAGTGCGGCCGGCAGTCTTGCTCTCACCTATTACTCATGACCGATACATGTACAGTGCGGCCGGTAGTCATGCTCTCACCTGTACTGATGGCCGACACATGAACTCCGCACACACTTGCTGCATGCAGACTGCGAGGCCGAGTGCATATTTCGATTGGACATGCCGGCGTAGCGTTCAACAAATATCATGCATGATATCAATGTGCGCACTGAATATTCATGTGTATCCCCACGCTGGAATGTAACAACACCAGTAAAGCACGTGTTCGCTTTGAACGAGATCCGGGGTAGCACCATAACCCGGCCGGCCATTCCGGTTGCTGGTGCTGCACCCACCGGCTCCAACGCGTGTAAATTGCACCGACTACATGTCCTGATGATGTAATCATTCTGGCTGTTGATTCTGTGTTGCGTGCACTTCTCGTTTATTGAGTGGCGCTCCCCATGTGCGTGTTGCTGGCGCGCCCGGTCTCCGGTGAGCTGACCTTCCGTGTCCCTGCAGAGGAGTTTGTGGCGCACAGCTCCAACGTCAACTGCCTGGCGCTGGGCCACAAGTCGGCCGCCGTGCTCGTCACCGGCGGCGATGACAAGAAGGTCAACTTGTGGGCGGTGGGCAAGCCGAGCTGCATCATGGTGAGTACGGCGCGTGCGGCTGGGCGAACCACCATCCGACCGGCGCTGCTTCCTCGTGCGGCTGGGCCAACCACCATCCTGCCGGCCCCGCTTGGTCGCGCACGGTAGGCCCGCGTCCGGCCGCCAGATCGTCTCTGACCGACGTCAGCCACAGCTTGCCGCCTCGTTGGCGGCCAGTCGTCGACGGTCAGCTTCGTTAGTCGGTTGTGCTGTCGTCCGGTACGTCGGCTCCCACCCACCATGTGGCGTCCTCGTACTGACCTGACCTGACCTCACCTGACCCGTCGGCTACCACCCGCCATGTGGCGTCCTCCTTCTGGTCTGACCTGACGTGACTCGTTATGTTACTGAACTCGCCCACGTACTGAAATGACCTGACCTGACCTGACCTGACCTGACCTGACCTGACCTGACCTGACCTGAGCGGGGCGCTACATGACCGACGTAGTCGGTGCACCCCTAAACTTCAATACTAAGTGACCTGAAATGATTCGTCACGTGGCTCTCTCGTACTGACCTGACCTGACATGATCAGTTACGTGGCGCCCTCGTACTTACCTGCCTTGCCCTGACCTGCCCCGACGTGACCCGACCTGTCGGGTCCCACCTGTCATGTGCTGGGTAACTGTCGACGTGGCCGCGCCAGGTATGACCTCGTATGCCGATGGGGTTCACGTGATGCCCACTTGCGGGTTGGGTGGGGGATGGAAAACATTTTGAAGCCCACTTGTGTGGGAGATGGAAAGCATTCTCACGCAGTGGATATTGCTGACTGAGAATTGAGATGTTGCAGTTTGGTTGGATCGTTGCACAAACAGTGCCTATGCAGTTGACCCGGTGAAATGGAACAATTGGAGTAAGTGACAAATATTACACATCGGGTCTTTAAAGAATCGATGGATTTTGAGAAAGAAGAGCGCATGTTCGTGATCAGTGCGTCCTCATCCTTTGCTACTGCTGTGTATGCAGGGCCCTTCCGACGAACCGCGCTCATATCACTAACGTTAGATGTGCGACGCAGTGCCAGGTACAGATTATCCAGACAAGCGTACTAACCAACCAACAATGGCGGTTGTAGGTGGGGGACAGGTGAGCAATGACAGTTGCGTGTGGGGGACTGGTGGACAATGGCGGCTATTGATCGAGTTGGGGTTTTGCGGCTGGTGGCTTTGCGCGACTTGTGAGTGATGCCTTGCATATGATATATATGACGTGAAGCGTGCGGTGAGCATGGGCTGCCAATTTTCTTACATCACAATCTGTTTGCCGCAATGAGTCTAGTAAGTAAGGAAGCCCGCAAGTATAACCCACGAATATAAAGGTTCCTTTCATGGTCCGCCCTGGTCAGGCGGTGTCTCGCCGACCGGCGAAATTCCCAGAGAGATCGGCTAGGCGCTCGTGGGTTCGAATCCCACAGCCGGCAGGATTATAACAAGTTCACCCACGGCCACGACCGCTTGTGAAGTTGGCGACTCCACGTGGCCTGGAATTGCAGCATGTCACAAAACCACTCTGCCTCAAAACCTCACAAAACACTTTTGGTGTGTTTGGGACTATGGCGGTCCAGCGGCAAATTTGGTGTGATGATCTGGTGGGTCTCGCGACCAGGTAGCATTGCCACAACGCCGGGCAGTCCGCTGGGCAGTGTGTGAACCACATTGCGCACGTTTCGTCGAACCTGCCGAACTGCTCCCGGATTCATCTCAGAGCATTGCCACAATGCCGGGCAGTCCGCTGGGCAGAGATAGGCCGTCCACCAGCATTGAAGGGCGTCGTGGTGGTGGCGCCGCTGCCGAGATAGACAGGATGTCCGCCAGCGGTGACGGGCACCGTGTCGCCGCTGTGGCGCTCGCGCCGTATACCCGTACGGTCCCGGCCACCGCCGTACCGCACAGTGGCGCCAACGGCAGCTGGCGACCGTGCGTGACGTCACCACGGCCGGCGCCGTCCATCTGGGCCGTAACTGGACGGCCGGAGTTATGGCGGCTCGCCCGGCCGTCCGCTACAGGCGGGCGGGGGCGGCCGTTGTGTGCTGTCCACGTGCGGCCTGGCCCTCCTGGTGCGTGTGAGTGTTGCTGTGTCGCCGTCCCAGCGACTACGTGCTGCTCCGCCTGTGGACATGCTCCCTGGCTCAGAGGTGTCCCACCAGTCTAGGTGGATGCGACGCCAGTCCAGATACGTACGTCGCCGGTCCCGATGGTTATGTCGCCTGCCCCAGGGGTACGTCGCCGGTCCCGATGTGTACGTCGCCAGTCCCGATGGTTGTCGCCTGCCCAAGGGGTATGCCGCCATTCCAGATACGTACGTCGCCGGTCCCGATGGTTATGTCGCCTGCCCCAGGGGTGCGTCGCAAGCCCCGATGTGTACGTCGCCAGTCCCGATGGTTGTCGCCTGCCCAAGGGGTATGCCGCCATTCCAGATACGTACGTCGCCGGTCCCGATGGTTATGTCGCCTGCCCCAGGGGTGCGTCGCAAGCCCCGATGTGTACGTCGCCAGTCCCGATGATTATGTCGCCTGCCCCAGGGGTATGCCGCCATTCCAGATGCGTACGTCGCCAGTACCGATGGGTATGTCTGGAACCATGGGGTTCGTCCCATCATACTCATAGAAAAGAAGAGGTGACATTATGTCGCCTCCGCATAGGGCACACTTACGCCACGCACGGTTATCTGCTGTGCGGCGGCGACAGACCCCAGTGCGCTAGATGTTTATCACCACTGACAGTGCACCATGTTTTGATCTCGTGTCCTGCATACGCTGACGAGCGTCGACGTTACTTTGGATCTCTCCAGATGGTTTCGCTTGACAGCGTTCTTAGTGACAACTCTGCAGTTGTCCAATCGGGACAGCTGATTAATTTTTTATCTGAAGTGTCATTCTTAACCATATATGACCCTCATCGATATGTGTGATATGTATACTTGGCAACAAAGCATAGCGACGAACTTCGGGACAACTGTTTCGTTTTTTATCGAATGTTGCCTTCAAAGCGATTTACACACGTCACCGACGTGGCACCATACGCTCGGAACCATGGCATGTCGCTCCAACTGATTTTCGCCTGCACTTGCTCTTGCTATTTCACTGTTTCACTGATGTTACTCCCATTTCACTGTTCCACTGATGTGTGCTGGCGCTTGCCCTTTTTGTTTCACTGATGTTGCTCCCGTTTCACAGTTCTACTGATGTTTGCTCACGCTTGCTCTTTCTGTTCCACTGATGCTACGCCCGTTTCACTATTTCACTGATATTACTCCAGTTTCATTGTTTCACCGATGTTTGACTGCGCTTGCTCTTTTATTTCACTGTTTCACTTATATCTGCCCGTATTCTGAATATTTGTGTACTACTGTTGGCACCAATCATCACAAGCTGTCAATCTAACATTGTTATGGGCGCTGTATGACCGAAGCAGTCGAAGCGCCCCTAAGCCCAAATAACTAACTAACGATGGGTATGTCGCGTGCCCTGGGGGTGCGTCGTCATTCCCGATGTGTACGTCGCCATTCCCGATGTGTACGTCGCCATTCCCGATGGGCATGTCCCGTGCCCCAGGGGTGCGTCGCTTGTTCCGATGTGTACGTCACCAGTCCAGGTGGGTATGCCACCAGTCCCGATGTGTACGTCGCCGGTCCCGATGGGTCAGTTATAAATTATTCATGAAATAGGGTGGAATATACCACTTTCTGAACACTCAATCAACATCCTTCTCCAAGAAGTATCAGCATCCTGCCCCTTGATATGCAGTAGTTAAGTCTCCTTTCTAACAGTATCTCGTTTATAAATAGCATGTGCATGCCCTCAATAAGGAATGGTGTTACATGAACATCTTGCAATGATATTTCAGGTTCACCTAGAATGCGATAGGGCATACAATACCAGTTTATTGTAGTTATTATTCTCCCTATCTGGAATATAGCTATTCTGAAATTATTAATCGCAAAACAAATGATAAAGGTCCAGTCATAGTTACCTACACCATCGACTGAAATTTTAGTCGGAAATGCATGAAAAGCATTTTAGATTACACGAATTATATGTGAAATTTATACATCCTATGCTCGTTTTGACATCTCACACCTAACGAAAAACCAATATTTTAACCCTGCGATGGGTACGTCGCCAGTCCCGATGGGTACGTCGCCAGTCCAGATGAGTACGTCGCCAGTCCCGATGGGTACGTCGCCAGTCCCGATGGGTACGTCGCCCATTCCGACTACCGTGACGAGTGAGTGCGGCGAATGGTCCAGCGCCTGGAAGAACGTGAGGTTCCAGGCATGGCCCGCTGCGCGCTGACGTCGCGAAGCCCAGCGAAAGTGGCTCGACAAAACATCGTATTCATATACCGTTCCGTCGCGCACACAGCGTCCACCATCTAGCTGGACACATTTCTACACGTGTGCACTCGAGCCTGCAGTGTCTCTCTCCGCTGCAACTAACTCCGACGGCCAGATACGGCGATGCGGGCAGTCGTGCGCTCAGCATCCCCGGAAGCGAACACGTGGAGTAGCGATTTTCGGTGGATATCGGACGCGGCGTGGTTGTCGCTGTGTCGGAGAAGCGCGGCTGGCTGTCGGTGGCTGGGTCCGGCCTCCGCGGTGGGGAGAGCTGTATAGCTGGGTCCGGCCTCCGTGGTGGTCGGCTGTCGGTGGTTGGGTCCGGCCTCCGCGGTGGAGAGCTGTATAGCTGGGTCCGACCTCCGTGGTGGTCGGCTGTCGGTGGCTGGGTCCGGCCTCCGCGGTGGAGAGTTATAGTGGGTCCGGCTCGTGGTGGTCGGCTGTCGGTGGTTGGGTCCGGCCTCCGCGGTGGAGAGCTGTATAGCTGGGTCCGGCCTCCGTGGTGGTCGGCTGTCGGTGGCTGGGTCCGGCCTCCGCGGTGGAGAGCTGTATAGCTGGGTCTGGCCTCCGCGGTGGAGAGCTGTATAGCTGGGTCCGGCCTCCGTGGTGGTCGGCTGTCGGTGGCTGGGTCCGGCCTCCGCGGTGGAGAGCTGTATAGCTGGGTCCGGCCTCCGTGGTGGTCGGCTGTCGGTGGTTGGGTCCGGCCTCCGCGGTGGAGAGCTGTATAGCTGGGTCCGGCCTCCGTGGTGGTCGGCTGTCGGTGGCTGGGTCCGGCCTCCGCGGTGGAGAGCTGTATAGCTGGGTCTGGCCTCCGCGGTGGAGAGCTGTATAGCTGGGTCCGGCCTCCGTGGTGGTCGGCTGTCGGTGGCTGGGTCCGGCCTCCGCGGTGGAGAGCTGTATGGCTGGGTCCGGCCTCCGCGGTGGTCGGCTGTCTGTGGTTGGGTCCGGCCTCCGCGGTGGAGAGCTGTATAGCTGGGTCCGGCCTCCGTGGTGGTCGGCTGTCGGTGGTTGGGTTCGATCGCCACGATGGAGGGCTGTCGGTGGCTGTGTCTGGTCGCCATGGTGGCGGGCTGCAGGCGGCTGGATCGACGTTATGGCCTTTGGCGGTGCAGATTTATAAACAAAATTGACTGGAACGCTTTCTGGGGGTTAATACACGGAGGGCGTGCCAAGTGAGTATTGGAACACCGGGTTTGAAGAGCGTTTTTTTTTCCTGAATGGAACTGGCAAGTGATAGTCGACCGTCACTCGCGGAATATTTCAAGTTTTGCGAATATTTTGTGTCGTCTGGTGTATGTGAGGTGGTTCGTTCCCAGAATAGTCGTAGGCCTAATGATGAACTCTGCCACACAGGCCATGCTTAACTTGAGCGCTGCATGACCTCTGCAGTCGATGCGCCCTTAAACCCCAATAATCAACAAGCCAAGGCTATGCTTAGCCAGACCTAAGCAACGCTCGAACACCATCCCTCAGTATGAACTTGAACTGTGCAAGTCGTGATCTAGACACGGGACAATTATTTTGTCATTGTATTCAAACAGCACCCTGGAATTAGTAGCCACCGGCAAATATTCCGACAGTGAATAATGTGTGTGTGTGTGTGTGTGTGTGGGCTCGCTCGCTCGCTCGGTGTGCAAACGCGTGCGGTGCCATTGTCAGCTCGTGGCGGAGTTCCGGGTGTGCTGGGTCCGGCCGACGATTGCCATTGCCGGGCCGTGGAGATGTTCCTGGGTGCGGCTGCCGGCGTGTTAACAGAACAGTTTCCGGTGGTCTGGCGGAGTGCTGACGTCGGAGTCGAGGTCACACTTGGGTGCACGGTGGAGGGCCGAACGTACGAGCCATCCGTGGTGGGATGTGGATTCGAGTTGGATAACGCTGGACTGGCAGCGGACAGGGGAAGTGTTGGGTACAGTTTGACTGTCAGCGGACAGGGGAAGTGTCGGGTGCAGTTTGACTGTCAGCGGACAGGGGAAGTGTCGGATGCAGTTTGACTGTCAGCGGACAGGGGAAGTGTCGGGTGAAGTTAAACTCAGCGGACAGCGGTAGCCTAGGGGTAAGTTGCCGTCTCACAATCGAAAGGTTGTGGGTTCGGGTCTCACCTGTCGCTACTCTTCGCCCGCGACCAATCGGCGTGAGAGATTGGCGGCGCTACATGACTCAACGGTCGATGTGTCGTAAAACCAGTAACGAACGAAGTGTCCGTTGAAGTTTCACTTGCAGCGGACGTGGGAGTGGCGGGTGAAGTTGGATTATCATCTGGCAGGGGAAGTGTCGGGTGAAGTTTGACTGTCAGCGGACAGGGGGGAGTGTCGGGTGCAGTTTGACTGTCAGCGGACAGGGGGGAGTGTCGGGTGAGGTTGGAATATCAGCGGACAGGGGGAGTGTCGGGTGAGGTTGGAATATCAGCGGACAGGGGGAGTGTCGGGTGAAGTTGGAATATCAGCGGACAGGGGGAGTGTCGGGTGAAGTTGGAATGTCAGCGGACAGGGGAAGTGTCGGGTGAAGTTGGAATATCAGCGGACAGGGGGAGTGTCGGGTAAGTTGGAATATCAGCGGACAGGGGGAGTGTCGGGTGAAGTTTGACTGTCAGCGGACAGGGGAGTGTCGGGTGAGTTTGACTGTCAGCGGACAGAGGGAGTGTCGGGTGAAGTTGGAATGTCAGCGGACAGGGGAAGTGTCGGGTGAAGTTGGAATATCAGCGGACAGGGGGAGTGTCGGGTGAAGTTGGAATGTCAGCGGACAGGGGGAGTGTCGGGTGAAGTTGGAATATCAGCGGACAGGGGGAGTGTCGGGTGAAGTTTGACTGTCAGCGGACAGGGGGGAGTGTCGGGTGAGGTTGGAATATCAGCGGGCGGGGCAGGTGCTGGGTGAAGTTACACTGTTAGTGGAGAGGGAGAGTGTCAGGCAGTGCTGCCGTGACTTGGTGACATGTCGCTATCGTGGTTATGGCGCTGAGAGAAACCTCGATCCGGCGATGTGGTCAGAACGAAATGAATTACCTTCACTTCGCAGTGGCCCTGTGCTTGAGGCGCCATCTCTACTTATATGTGGATTAACTTTGACAAATAAGGGAATAATTGGGGCATGTGTTTTCGTAGATACCAACAGAGTGGTGAGTGGTGATACTTTCTCCACGGCTTATTGGACCGCCTGTCTCATGTTGGTTGGACACATGTCTTGCTTGCTTGTAAATTACCTGTTGGGTTGCTTTTCTGGTGTTGCATATATTGCGTAGGTTACGTGTTACTGAAGAGCTAACCGAAATAGATACGTGGGAGGTGTTATATTCGAATGAATGCTTTCTTAAAAATGATCATGGCTTTTTTTGGCCAGCAGTGCATTCAACGCGGAGCATTTGGCCGAGTGAGCAATCGCAAACTTCATAAATGGTATTGTCGCGAAATGTTCGTGTATGCGCGATTAGGTTTTTGGGTGCATCGACTATGAGGAGAATTTTCGTGGAATATGTTTTGCCGTTAAGGAAGATCTTACTCCGCCGATTTGCTCGGGAAAGATGAGGCTATTTTCACGTCGAGGATTGTGCCAGATGAATGCGCACTTTATTTCCAGGGTCACTGTTCCGCGTTAATATGGTGCACCTGGTATCATCAACTTTCTTTTCCGTGAGTATTTTAGAGTGACCCAAAAGTAGACCCAAGTCTCCTAATTGTGTTCAGCGCGAGTTCTTAATAGTCGCACAAAACAGTGGTGTGGTGCTCGGACAATGGTGACACCAAGCCACAGATGGCAGCCTGTGGTGACAGTGGTGACGGTGGCGGTAGTTATGGGGCACGACCCCGGTAGTCCACAGTCGTGCCGGCTATAATTCACCGTGCCGACTGTCGGCCAGACAGCTGCCGCTGACCCGAGGCCAGTCGAGGTGGCGGTACACCGACACACAGGTCGGCCAGCAGCCCGCTAATCACTCCTGCCTCCCCCCACACTGTCGCCTGACCACTGCCATTACGTTGACCTAGTTGGCCAGCGTCGCCCAGTCGCTCGGCGACCCGGCGAGTGGGCTGATCCGTCCCGCCGGTGGGCTGGTCAGTCCCGCCGGTGGGCTGGTCTGTCCCGGTGGTGGGCTGGTCCGTCCCGGCGGTGGGCTGATCCGTCCCGGCGGTGGGCTGGTCCGTCCCGGCGGTGGGCTGGTCCGTCCCGGAGGTGGGCTGATCCGTCCCGGAGGTGGGCTGATCCGTCCCGGCGGTGGGCTGGTCCGTCCCGGAGGTGGGCTGGTCCGTCCCGGAGGTGGGCTGGTCCGTCCCGGCGGTGGGCTGGTCAGTCCCGGCGGTGGGCTGGTCCGTCCCGGCGGTGGGCTGGTCAGTCCCTCCGGTGGGCTAGTCCGTCCCGGCGGTGGGCTGGTCCGTCCCGGCGGTGGGCTGGTCCGTCCCGGCGGCGGGATGACTCGTCCAGTGTTAGACGCCGACTGCACGCCGCCGTACTGCCGGCGCCGTACTGTGTAGCGTGAGGCCATCAGCAGCGGCGATATGACTGCCGCCGCCACTCCGGCCTGCTCCGGCGCCTCCCCCGCGCCCCCGCCTACCCAGGAACGGACGGTCACGGCGCCTGTGCGGCCGTGACCCGTGACCCGTACTAGGCTGACCGCCAGCGCCAGGGCGGTGCTCCCGCCCGGTGCGTGACATATTTGACAGCACTGTCGGGGTTGTTTGCCGGCGGCGCCGGACCGGTACAAGGTCGGCTGGACATCGATCTGGGTCGGCCGAACACGCCACCGATCGACATGGGTCTTCAGTCCGCCCCGACCTGCCCGCCACCGACCAATGTCAGCCCCCAGTCCGGCCCGACCTGCCCGCCACCGACCAATGTCGGCCCTCAGTCCGGCCTGACCTGCCCGCCACCGACCAATGTCGGCCCTCAGTCCGGTCCGACCTGCCCACTACTGACTAATGTCGGCCCCCAGTCCGGTCCGACCTGCCCGCCGTCGACCAATGTCAGCCCTCAGTCCGGCCCGACCTGCCCGCCACCGACCAATGTCGGTCATCAGTCTGGTCTGACCTGCCCGCCACCGACCAATGTCGGCCCTCAATCTGGTCCGACCTGCCCGCCACCGACCAATGTCGGTCATCAGTCCGGCCCGACCTGCCCGCCACCAACCAATGTCGGCCCCCAGTCCGGCCCGACCTGCCCGCCACCGACCAATGTCGGTCCTCAGTCCGGCCCGACCTGCCCGCCACCGACCATTGTCGGCCCGTAGTCTGGTCTCGCCTGCCCGCCACCGACCAATGTCGGCCCTCAGTCCCGTCCGACCTGCCCGCCACCGACCAATGTCGGCCCCCAGTCCGGCCCGGCCTGCCCGCCACCGACCAATGTCGGCCCCCAGCCCGGCCCGACCTGCCCGCCACCTACCAATGTCGGTCATCAGTCCGCCCCGACCTGCCCGCCACCGACCAATGTCGGTCATCAGTGCGGTCCGACCTGCCCGCCGAGCTTAGAGGAGGTAATATGCCTCAGGTCGGTCGTCGCTTTGCTTCCTGTTGACAGCTCTTCATTGTTCAACACGTGGTGAATGGCATCCGGGCAATATAATTAGTTCTGGTGTTGTGTTCTCTTCTTGGATGAAGCCTTGGCAGAACTGTAGCAAGGCACTGCCAATCACTCGGCCTCCTATCGTTCTGATTTCTTTTCGCGCCAAGCAGGTTTCGAATTGGTCCTGACGGGCCATACGAGCTACGGCCTGGGTCTGGATGCGGGAAGGGGGGGGGGGGCACATTTTATCTAACTAACGGGCTGTGTTTCCGTGAGGGATTCCACTGCTGGAACGTTTGCGCTGCTAACGCATGTATCCGCCTGCAACGCTGATAGCTACAGGAAATGCGCCGTGCTTCATTCATGTCGGGAATGAAAACGTTCGCGGTGTCGTTTCTGATTCGCAAAGGAGCGTTTGACACTCAGTTTCTACGCTCGTCATCCGCATTTACAGGACATCGGACTGAGTCTGAATACAGTCCGCCAGTCTGGAAATGGCGTCCCACTTTGTTGGGTTCCTAGTCATGTGGGTATCATCGAGAAAGATGTGACTGATACGGCAGCGAAGAGGGCAGTCGGTAAATTTTGCACTCGGCACTTTTCTCTGCTACACATCTCAACCGGACAATCAACACTACAGAGCCTATATGACAACGCTCGTGGGATTCCATTGATGATAGCAAGGTTAATACATTCAAAAAGCGTCTTATGGCAGCCAATAGTGAGACAATTTTGTGGGATGAAATAGTATTCACTAAATTAACACGCGCACGTCCGGGGGCAGGTATCTGCCCCCCTCCGGTTTTTCCTCATTTGCCGCCAAACTAATCGGGTTAGCAAGGCCATACCTCGCATAGCTGTTCATTGGTTTTTTCCGCATATCCTCATACATTTTTAACCCTGGGTCAACTCAGGTCAGGTCACCAAGTCAGGCGAGGTGACCCAACTACACTCGGAGTTCTAGGTGGCATAACTTCCACAATAATTGAGGGATTGATTTCAAACTTATAACACGTCATAATCTCATCAGAGACCATAATATGTATATCGATTTTTTTTCGTAGCATTGACCTTAGGTCAGGTCGCGGGCATGGCTTTCCTATTATGGTAAAATATACAAATGTTTCCTGGTTGCATATTTGCGATCGGAATGATCTCACAACGGTTGTGGCCTGTATATGGAAGCTATGCTCAATGTTACCGCTGACATTTTTGCTCAGTGACCTCACGAAGGTCATCTGAGGTCCCTGAGATCACTACATATTTCTGCGCATTATATCGCACTGCATTGAGCTAGAAGGCTGAAATTACCGTCATTGTGCTTGTATCGCCAAGATGTGTCGAGGGGACGAGTAGCCTAGGGGTAAGTTGCTCGTCTCACAATCGAAAGGCTGTGAGTTCGAGTCTCACCTGTCGCTACTCTTCGCCCGTGACCAATCGGCGTGAGAGATTGGCGGCGCTACATGACTCAACGGTCGATGTGTCGTAAAACCAATAACCAACCAGCCAAGACGTGTCGATTGATACATCACATGACGTCAATAGGAGACTTCATGACCTTGACCTGAGTTTCGGTTGATCTGACCTTAATTACACCGCCCACTGTCGGCAGCGCATTTCAAGGACTCGAATAGCGTTGGCCGTTTTCTATCTGTTACAGGTCCTGAGATATGTGTCAATATCTGAGTCCCACCTGATCTGGTCGAATTTGACCTATGATGACCCAGTTACCTGAATGTTGACCTGAGCGAAAAAATGACCGAAACACTTTCGGTAGAGCCCGTCACCAGCTATCGAACGCCGTTTTCCGTTTGTCGCTAGCTAACATAGTTCTAGAGATCTTGGGAGGGGGCAGACATCTGCCCCCCCCCCCCGGACATGCGAAGTTGGCGCTGACCTCCGGACGTGCGAGTGTTAAGGACATGGCACACATATGCCACTATGTTGATCGGTGGTGACGTAGTCGAAGCGGATCTGCGACAGTTCTGATGTGCCTCTTGCAGTGTGGCATGCCCTGTTGTCATGTGACCGCTCTTGAGTGCAGCGGAAACGGCATTTTTGGCGACGTCTGGCCTCGGTGAAGCTTCTTAGTGCTTAAGGTGACGATTCGCGTATGATCCAGACGGGAAGGCTATTTTACTATATCTCCGATAGAAAATATGCTATCATTTCTCCGCCGGGGTAACATGGCATAGGCTTTTCTGGTGAGTACATGCCACAGTATGTGACGAGCTAATAATCCTTGGAACTTGAGAAGAAGGCCTGCACATTTTTTAATCCGTGACGTATTACTGGTTTTGTGCTTTAAGTGATGGAACCTGGTCGATGCACCCTAACACCAAACTCACCAACGAGCTTAACTGAAAACCCCTGGGCAGCGACGTTCCCGTTTACTCATTGCCTTTTATTTTTACCACTTTTCTTAGAGCTTGACCGTTATGCGGTATATGCAAGTGAAACCAATTGGTGTCCAAAACAATGTCCCCATAAATGATGGTTGAACACAGATAATTTCCGATATTATAACACATAATTTACGAGAATGAGTGAATGACAGCTCCTGGCAACTTTCTATATCCTGCTGCACTTTTTTTTTTACCTCGCACAACTAATGAAAGCCCATTATTTTAACCTTGCTTTATAGAGACCGGTAAACTGAACAATAGTTTCTGGCGTTTGTGCGCTCATTTTTTTCATTTTAACAGTATAGTTAAGAAAAATTGTACTATTGATGTCAGAATTACCACCACTTATCATGCTAGTGTATACTTACCATTATGACAGGTCCGCTCCGTCTTGCCGCCGGGCCTCTGAATCAGTGTCCTGTACTGAACAGAGCGTGTTGCGGGAACCTGGCCCCACCACCTGATCGGGGTATCCCAGTTAACGACGTGCTTTTTACCGGGAGCTTAGCGTGCCGCCAATGCACCGACACGGCCGCCCCGTCGCCCCCTCCCCGGCCATATCGAGCCAGTTGCCAGCCAGCCGTCCCAGCCGGGGCTATAAGAGCTCGTGAAGCGGCTCGAACCCTGTATTGGCAGGACGCAGGAGACCAATGCAGGCCAGCGCGCTAACAAATTGGGCTATCGGGGCGACATATATTAACATACATGGCAAGATGAAGTTTTCCACCATGTCGTCAACTTGATATGAATATAAAGTATCTTCCATGTCGTCAGTGGACCAGGCTGGGTGCGACTTCCATAGCAAAATTGGCCAGGGCTTTTAGAGGCGTGTCTGATCGTCAAGATCATACGCGTCGCATTTAAAGGGGGTGTTTTGCAAGCGAAGCTAGGTCATCGTCGTTCGCACTTTATTAAATGTACACTTGCCTTAAGCTGCCTAAGCTAAGACCTTAAGCTAAGATCTTAAGTTAATGCCTTAAACTAATGTATAAGGAAAGTGTACATTTAGGTTCAGGGGTGCGGGCCCGGGCGGGCTCAAGGCTAATGAGTACGGGAATGGGTCGGATCGGTGTAAATCAACTGGGCCCGTTCCGAGCTGTGACGCGAAGCGGTGTGTTTTTGTCGCCATGCATGGCGCCGCAGCGCGATTACGGCCGGCGGCGGCATCAGACCGGTTGGCGGACCGCACCCGTGGGAGATCTAGCGACGCACTGCTTCGTGGACTGGTTATCGGTTTTACGACACATCGACCGTTGAGTCATGCAGCGCCGCCAATCTCTCATGCCGATGGGCCGCGGGCAAAGAGTAGCGACAGGTGAGACTTGAACCCACAACCTTTCGATTGTGAGACTGGCGGCGTACCCATAGACTACTCGTCCCCACTGCGACACCGAAGCAGACGATGCGCCCCTGAGCCGAAATAACCAACCACTGCCGTGTGGATGGGCGCAAAATGACCCTAGATTCGACGCGCCCCTAAACTCCAATCCACATTATGGGCGCTGTATGACCAACGCAGTCGATGCGCCCGAAAGCCCAAATAACCAACCAAACTCCAATCCACCACCACCACTGCCGTGTGGGCCGGCCGGCGCGCCCGTCCGTAGGTGACTACAGCTCAGACTGGACAGCGGACGGCCGGGCCGACACGGAGCGGCTCGTGTCGACTGTGAAAGCCTGCTCCCATCGGCGGTGCGGCGGCGCCTCCGCTGACATCTGACATCTGACCTCTGGCCACCCGTGTCACCCCTGACCCGGACCGTGCAGCGGGCCGGCCGACGGGCAGCTGACTGCCGGTCACGCGACCCCAGGTCACCAGCACCGGACCGGGGACGGCTGCTAATGGCGCCGTGCTCGGCAGTGATGATCGCTGGCCGCGTTGTCTGCTGCCGCTCTGGGTCGGAGGTGACCGACGTGGTGACCCGTGACCTGCGATGGCACCGTACTCGGCGATGATGATCACCGGTCGCGTGCTAGCTTGCTGTCGCTCTGGGTCGTGCTGCACTGTCAGTACGGCATATATTGATCGCCTGCCGTCGACTTGCCCGTGAGCGGAGACATCGCTTTGGACCTGATTTTTCTTCATTAGCGAGGTAATAAGGAATCGGGATAGCTTATCGGGCCGCTCAATCGGGGTAGCTTCTCCGCCTCTTGTCAGAAGTGAAGTTCTCTGTTATGCATGCTCATCGTTGACTCTATTTGAGACCTGTGCCAGAATCAGGATTGTCGCACGGCATGGCAGCGCACACATTATGTCCCGTGGCATGCAGCCCGACATGGCTATTTACTTTCGTTTGCATTGTATTGTTTGACTGACGATATAACGAGCGCTATATGGCCGCTGTGGTCGATACGCTCCTAAGCTGAAGAAACCAACCAGTCAGCTGGTCCGGGCCGGGGTGGCCGATCTAGTGACCTGCTATACTTTGCACTGGTGACAGCCCGATGTGACATGGGCGAGTGACTGGCTATGGCGGCTTCCGGCGTGGGCAGGTGGCCGCTGGCCACGTCTGGCGGTGGTGGGGCGGTGGGGCGGATGCGGCCGCTCCGCCGAAGCGGGTCAGCCGGCTCCCACGGTCTGGCCGGCGGGGCGGCAGGACGGCCGTTCACAACGTCCAGTCCGCCCTCCACGCCGAGCGGCGAGCCGGCTGCCCGCTGCATCGGCGCGACGGTCCACTTCGGTCCACTTCGGTCCACTTCGGTCCACTTCGATCCACTTCGGTCCATTGGTCGGATTCGGTCCACTTCGGTCCACTTCGGTCCACTTTGGTCCACTTCGCCACCGGACCAGATTGGTCGCTGGACTGTGTGTCTGTGTAGAGTGTGTCTGTCATGGTGATAGGCGTGGCGTGGTGTGGGTGGCGCCGACCACCTCGTCACAGCACCGCAAATGGCTCTCACTCTCCCGCCTGGTCGGCGGCTGGAGGTGACAATGACGTGTGGGCGTCTCTGGTCCGTGCTTGCCGACCACCTTCGCACAGCACCGCAAATGGCTCTCTGCCGCCTGGTTGGCGGCTGGGGAAATATGATCTTGGAATGTTTTATTGCAATGTTCCAACATCGGCGTCGGCTAAGTTATTTTTGTTCAGAATTTTAATCCGTTATAAAAATGTGATTGACATCACGTGAAACCGACGACTGTTTTCGGCGATAAAATCTATCAGTTTTCGAGGTCTCGGGGGGGGGGGCACTGTGTGCCATCCTCCAATTATTCGTGGCGTTGCGGATCCCTCCTGTACTAAGATGTAATGCTGGTAATAGGTTCTCAATAATTCCTATGAATGTTGAGTCAATACAGAAATAATTTGTTGTAGCTATGAATTTTCTCGCCAACTGAGGTGTTGTCTGAACCAGTGTGCGATCATGTATTGGCGGCACAACATCTAGATGTACCGGTTTGGGATGCTGTGCTCCCCAGTATTTTGGCGGCACAACATCCGGATGTACCGAGTTGGGATGCTGTGCTCCCCAGTATTTTGGCGGCACAACATCCGGATGTACCGGGTTGGGATTGTGTACTTACTTCCAAGTACTCACTGTTTCTGCCATCCATGCATTCTCCAGTTTTGACAGACCCGGCGCCACCCCATCATCATTTGCAGATTTCCCCATGCATTCTATTAGTGGATAATTGCATGCATTTTCAAGGAGACCTTTTAGTGATTGCAACATCCCCTAAAACATTCCATGGCTGTTTTCCCAAAGGGTTCTATGTGGGTGCTCGGCAGGTTTCAGGAGTCCACAGGCACTTCTAAAATAATGTGGTTATCCACCGTTCCTTTTTACATGTGTGTAGCCATAGAATCCTCGATGAATTCACCAGCTGTACTTTCTGGGGAGGGGGGGGGGGATTCAGAAATTCAAGGGTCATAGTTTTTAATACGCCGATGGTGGCTCCTGAAATAGTCAGTCACGAAGACGAGCGATAAGTGGAGTGACCCATCGTGACTTGCGGCCCCAACTTGGCTCATTCCCACGCCGATTCTCACGCCCTGGAATCCGACGGTGTCACGCCACGCCGAGTGGGAACGACCAGCCTGAATTATTCGGTACACAAATACCACCCTGACGTTGTGAGCGGGAGGTGTATGCCGACGGCTGGACCTCTGGACCACGTGCCGTGCCGCGCTGGCCGGCCGGTGCCGACCGGTCACCGTGCTGGCCGCCGGCTGTTGTCTAGAACGGCCGCGCCGGGGTGGTGGCGCCACCGACGCCTCGGCGCGGTCGGCAGTGGCCGAACGGACGATGCTCGGCGTAAACAAGTCGGTGAAGTACGCGGCAATTAGACGGAGGCGGCACTTCAAAGGCGACGCATGTTTGATGCGTCGCCTCAGGCCTGAGCGACGGTGATTTGATGCGGTACGGACCAGTCCGGTATGTATAGTTTGTGCCCGGTAGTGAGGCAGGGTAAAATAATTGACCATGTGGCCTGGAAATTCACAGGTAATGGAATTGCGCTATTTCATCCTTGTCTTGGGTTTTTACCATTTTGTGACATGATGTGTGGGCGGTCATCATACACACGACTGCTAAATAATGTAAAATGCATCTGACTGAAGTGAAAGGCATTCCACTTATTTAATCCTTAAGTGGCGATCCTTTATTTTCTTCCAATCTTTCACTATTCCCAAGCAGCATCTTTATTCATCCACACAGTTAATGGTGAAGTAATTTTAGGACACTGTAGTGAGGTATGTGTGGCATGCGTCCGATATGTGTGGTGTGTGTTCGGCAGTGGTGTACGTGTGGTGTGCGCGCGCGGTATATGTGGTGTGCCAAGGTAATGCGGCATGTGTGGTGTGTGTTTGGCGAGTGTCCAGCAGTGTACCATTTGTGGGCAGCACTGATGATCCGTTGCAGTCGACGGAAACACGGCGGGGACGAGTGGTTTAGGGGGTAAGTTGCTCGTCTCACAATTGATAGGTTGTGGGTTCGAGTCTCGCCTGTCGATACTCTTCGCCCGCGACCAATCGGCGTGCGAGATTGGCGACGCTCCATGACTCAACGGTCGATGTGTCGCAAAGCCAATAACCAACCAACAGACACACGTCTTCAGGCTACACAGACGGAACTACAGAACTCGCGCATTGCGTGCCTCCCCTGGCCGGCAAGCTTCTCCGGACCGCTTCGCGTGTGTGGGATAGTGACTGGCGGAGTCGTAAAACCACGGCTGCACCGACGCTCCGTGACCTCATTTGTGGACGGTGGACAGTGCAGCTCCCTGCCTTGTGACGACGCCAACCAGCACAGAGGCGGCATATGGGCGCTGTATAACCACTGCAGTTGATGCGCCCTAAAAGCCAAATAACTAAGTAACAGAGGCGGCAGCAACACGACGGAGCAGTAGTGCTGATGGTGTTCTGTCGGAACAGTGGTGGCGCTGCTGGTGTGCCGGAGCAGTAGCGGCGCGGCTGATATTCTGTCGTGACGTCCACGCTGGGAAGGTGGGCCTCGTGTGGGCTTGTAGGTCAGCGTGACTGGAGAGTAACTGTACAGAGTCGAGCTGCCATCGATTTGTAATCTCAACACTGGCAGTGGCACCTCTTCCTGGTGCTGGGGCCGACCGCGCGCGGCCACTACCGGTCAGCGGTCAGCGGTCAGCGGTCAGCGGCCGGGTAACACGACCCGGCTGCAGGGCCGATCGTACGTGACTGCACCTGAGACTCTGGCCTCCTTTGTGGCACCACCTCACCGCCACTCGACATGCACCGACATCAAAGCGGCCATGTTGTGTGTCTGGAGCGGCGCGGATGGCGCCGCCCTGAGCTGCGGCTGGGCTGCAGCTGTGCGGCTACCGCAGCTGCGGCCGCCAGTGGATGGGGGTGGGTCCGTCGCGGCGGTGTTCGGTCCGTCACGGCGGTCTTCGGTCCGTCACGGCGGTGTCGGTCCGTCACGGCGGTGTTCGGTCCGTCACAGCGGTGTCGGTCCGTCACAGCGGTGTCGGTCCGTCACGGCGGTGTCGGTCCGTCACAGCGGTGTCGGTCCGTCACGGCGGTGTCGGTCCGTCACAGCGGTGTCGGTCCGTCACTGCGGTGTCGGTCCGTCACTGCGATGTCGGTCCGTCACTGCGGTGTCGGTCCGTCACTGCGATGTCGGTCCGTCACTGCGGTGAAATGATGCAATGTGCCGCCAAGCGAATGCTATTCAACTCTCCGATTTTTCCTTGTCCTTGTCCAGTAGCTTCGTCTATTTATTAAGCTCCATAATGGATCAAGTTTTCTGCGCTGATTATTTTTCCGATGAAAATGGATGGCAACAGTGCAATTCAGCGTAGTTATTGTTAATTCCCGCCAGTCAGTGGTACAGTTGGAATTCCAACAGCAATCCGATTGAGCAATTCGGTGCGACGGTCACTGCCGGCAGCCGGCCTCTGCTGCCACTCAGCCGGCTAGCACGTGGCGGCGGCCGGTGTGTGACGTTGACGTGGTGCCGTGGACGCCGTGCCGTGCCTTTGGTTGCGGTGGGTCCGTGCCACAGCCGCCCGATGGGCCGCTGTCGCCCCACCACACCTGGCGCCACCGACCTGACCCCACCACACCTGGCGCCACCGACCTGACCCCACCACACCTGGCGCCACCACCTGACCCCACCACACCTGGCGCCACCGACCTGACCTCACCACACCTGGCGCCACCGACCTGACCCCACCACACCTGGCTCCACCGACCTGACCCCACCACACCTGGCTCCACCGACCTGACCCCACCACACCTGGCACCTTGCTGCCGGCCGGAAAACACAGCATCTCAGCAGTATCATAGTGAAGTGCACACTCGGCTGCATCACCGTGAGTGGTATACACTCGGCTGTATCACCGTGAGTGGTATACACTCGGCGGTATCACCGTGAGTGGTGTACACAAGGCGGTATCACGGCCTAGTGTGCACTCTCGGTATCACGGTGCAGTATACTCTCGGCGGTAACAACTTGATGACATCGAGTGCACATTACACCGTGATATCACTGTGTGTGTAGTGTACACTCGGTGGTATCGCGATATGCTATACACTCGGCGATATCACCGTGACTGGTGTACACTCGGCGGCATCACGGTATGGTGCACACTGGGCGGTATCACGGTGTAGTGTACGCTCGGCGGTATCACGATGTAGTGTGCACACGGCGGAGGCCAAGGACGCCTTGAGTAGCGGCATGAACACTTGGCGTTGTGTGACGTTCACTTCAAGACTGCCAGTCGTGATTTGTGAATCAGGTACCACCTGCGAATCTGTGCGCCTGTGTGTCTGCGATCTGCCACCTGCGCCACCCACGGCCCAGCGAACCGTCCCTGACACAGATGGGTCGCCCCGTGGTGCGGAGGGGGGGGGGCACCCACTGACGGTGACGGCGAGCCGACCCCTGCGACAGTCCCTGACACAGATGGGTCGCCCCGTGGTGCGGAGGGGCCACACCCACTGACGGTGACGGTGAGCCGTTCCCTGCGACCGTCCCTGACACAGATGGGTCGCCCCGTGGTGCGGAGGGGCCACACCCACTGACGGTGACGGTGAGCCGTCCCCTGCGACCGTCCCTGACACAGATGGGTCGCCCCGTGTTGCGGAGGGGCCACACCCACTGATGGTGACGGTGAGCCGTCCCCTGCGACCGTCCCTGACACAGATGGGTCGCCCCGTGGTGCGGAGGGGCCACACCCACTGACGGTGACGGTGAGCCGTCCCCTGCGACCGTCCCTGACACAGATGGGTCGCCCCGTGGTGCGGAGGGGCCACACCCACTGACGGTGACGGTGAGCCGTCCCCTGCGACCGTCCCTGACACAGATGGGTCGCCCCGTGGTGCGGAGGGGCCACACCCACTGACGGTGACGGTGAGCCGTCCCCTGCGACCGTCCCTGACACAGATGGGTCGTCCCGTGGTGTGGAGGGGCCACACCCACTGACGGTGATGGCGAGCCGTCCCCTGCGACCGTCCCTGACACAGATGGGTCGCCCCGTGGTGCGGAGGGGCCACACCCACTGATGGTGACGGTGAGCCGTCCCCTGCGACCGTCCCTGACACAGATGGGTCGCCCCGTGGTGTGGAGGGTGGGGGGCACCCACTGACGGTGACGGTGAGCCGTCCCCTGCGACCGTCCCTGACACAGATGGGTCGCCCCGTGGTGCGGAGGGGCCACACCCACTGATGGTGATGGTGAGCCGTCCCCTGCGACCGTCCCTGACACAGATGGGTCGCCCCGTGGTGCGGAGGGGCCACACCCACTGACGGTGATGGTGAGCGTCCCCTGCGACCGTCCCTGACACAGATGGGTCGCCCCGTGGTGCGGAGGGGCCACACCCACTGACGGTGACGGTGAGCCGTCCCCTGCGACCGTCCCTGACACAGATGGGTCGTCCCGTGGTGCGGAGGGGCCACACCCACTGACGGTGACAGTGAGCCGTCCCCTGCGACAGTCTCTGACACAGATGGGTCGCCCCGTGGTGCGGAGGGGCCACACCCACTGACGGTGACGGTGAGCCGTCCCCTGCGACCGTCCCTGACACAGATGGGTCGCCCCGTGGTGTGGAGGGTGGGGGGACACCCACTGATGGTGACGGCGAGCCGTCCCCTGCGACCGTCCCTGACACAGATGGGTCGCCCCGTGGTGCGGAGGAGGCCACACCCACTGACGGTGACGGTGAGCCGTCCCCTGCGACCGTCCCTGACACAGATGGGTCGCCCCGTGGTGCGGAGGGGCCACACCCACTGACGGTGACGGCGAGCCGTCCCCTGCGACCGTCCCTGACACAGATGGGTCGCCCCGTGGTGCGGAGGGGCCACACCCACTGACGGTGACGGTGAGCCGTCCCCTGCGACCGTCCCTGACACAGATGGGTCGTCCCGTGGTGCGGAGGGGCGACACCCTGGCGAGCCGTCTCCTGCGCTGCCCACGGCCACCCCAGCGGAAGCGGCATCGTGTCTGTACTGTGGAGTCTGTGGGTAGCGCCCACATGCGGAATGTGAGGCGGCGGGAGGCACTGATTAGCATCAAGTCCACCCGAATTGGAAAACTGTCTGCCAGCAGATGGTTATTGTGCTGTCATAAACTGCGGACGTGCATTGGTATATCTAACGTACGTGTTTCGGCACATAGTTTTTAATAAAGCAATCTCTTCTCTTTAATTGGGTTTGTTTGCAGAAGCTTTCTGCAAGATAAGTTAATTTTACCATCATGTGTTCTGGAAAGCCCTGTGGTTTCGTTTTTAGTGGTATTTGGGACACACCCTAATGGAGTGCTGATGTGCTCGGGACGTGCAGTCAGACAGCTCCGGGGGCCACCGGACCGTTGTGACGGCAGGTATTCCCATTTTCAACATGTGCCAGTTATGGGTGTAGCGTGTTCTTTCGAATGTACGCGAGGAATCTGCCTCACATTCCTCCTCAATATTCTCCCAACTGCGGAGTAAAGCCTTAACTCAGCGGTCTTTCGTGTCGAATCCGCTCCACCCATGTATTTTTCTTTCTTTCTGGTGTCTGTTCCGAGCCGCTTTGTACTAGAGCACGCAAGCGGCGAGCTTTGATGAGACCCTACTAGCCGGCCGCCGCCAGCAGCCGCCAGCGGCCGCCAGCAGCCGCCAGCGGCCGCCAGCAGCCGCCAGCAGCCGCCAGCGGCCGCCGGCAGCAGCCAGCAGCTCGCCTGTAGTGAGACCAGCAGCCGGAAAGTACTTGCTTGTGGTGGTGTCTCCCCTGAAGCCGGCAGTCGGCAGCCGCCTGCCTGTAGTGGTGCCTTCCCTGAGGCCGACAGTCGGCAGCCGCCTGCCTGTAGTGGTGCCTCCCCTAAGGCCGGCAGCGCCAGCCGCTTGCCTGTAGTGGTGTCTTCCCCGAGGTTAGCTGTGTCTTCATTCCTACTGCTCAGTGGCGGCGCCAACACAGTCGGCGCTCACTCGGGGCTGGTGGCTGCGGCTGAGTCTGACACCTGCTTGCTTGGCTGATGAGGTCCGGCACCTCCCGTCTGGCTCATGGTGTCCGGCACCTCCCGTCTGGCTGGTGGTGTCTGGCACCTCCCGTCTGGCTGGTCAGGTCCAACACCTCCCGTCTGGCTGGTCAGGTCCAACACCTCCCGTCTGGCTGGTGGTGTCCAACACCTCCCGTCTGGCTGGTGGTGTCCGACATCTCCCGTCTGGCTGGTCAGGTCCGGCACCTCCCGTCTGGCTGGTGGTGTCCGGCACCTCCCGTCTGGCTGGTGGTGTCCGGCACCTCCCGTCTGGCTGGTCAGGTCCAACACCTCCCGTCTGGCTGGTCAGGTCCAACACCTCCCGTCTGGCTGGTGGTGTCCGACACCTCCCGTCTGGCTGGTGGTGTCCGGCACCTCCCGTCTGGCTGGTGGTGTCCGACATCTCCCGTCTGGCTGGTCAGGTCCGGCACCTCCCGTCTGGCTGGTGGTGTCCGACACCTCCCGTCTGGCTGGTGGTGTCCAACACCTCCCGTCTGGCTGATGGTGTCCGGCACCTCCCGTCTGGCTGGTGGTGTCCGACACCTCCCGTCTGCTTGGCTGGTGGTGTCCGGCACCTCCCGTCTGGCTGGTGGTGTCCGGCACCTCCCGTCTGGCTGGTGGTGTCCAACACCTCCCGTCTGGCTGGTGGTGTCCAACACCTCCCGTCTGGCTGGTGGTGTCCAACACCTCCCGTCTGGCTGGTGGTGTCCGACACCTCCCGTCTGGCTGGTGGTGTCCGACACCTCCCGTCTGGCTGGTGGTGTCCGGCACCTCCCGTCTGGCTGGTGGTGTCCGACACCTCCCGTCTGGCTGGTGGTGTCCGGCACCTCCCGTCTGGCTGGTGGTGTCCGGCACCTCCCGTCTGGCTGGTGGTGTCCGACATCTCCCGTCTGGCTGGTGGTGTCCGGCACCTCCCGTCTGGCTGGTGGTG
Organism: Imbricaverruca yamaguchii; assembly: GCA_034440575.1. Classification (NCBI taxonomy): domain Eukaryota; kingdom Metazoa; phylum Arthropoda; class Thecostraca; family Neoverrucidae; genus Imbricaverruca; species Imbricaverruca yamaguchii. The sequence continues at coordinate 89,073 of JAOTOL010001659.1, forward strand.
TCCGGCACCTCCCGTCTGGCTGGTGGTGTCCCTCCGTCTGGCTGGTGTCCGGCACCTCCCGTCTGGCTGGTCAGTGTCCGGCACCTCCCGTCTGGCTGGTGGTGTCCGGCACCTCCTCCCGTCTGGCTGGTGGTGTCCGGCACCTCCCGTCTGGCTGGTGGTGTCCGGCACCTCCCGTCTGGCTGGTGGTGTCCAACACCTCCCGTCTGGCTGGTGGTGTCCGGCACCTCCCGTCTGGCTGGTCAGGTCCGGCACCTCCCGTCTGGCTGGTGGTGTCCAACACCTCCCGTCTGGCTGGTGGTGTCCGACACCTCCCGTCTGGCTGGTCGGTGTCCGACACCCCCCGTCTGGCTGGTGGTGTCCAACACCTCCCGTCTGGCTGGTGGTGTCCGACACCTCCCGTCTGGCTGGTGGTGTCCGGCACCTCCCGTCTGGCTGGTGGTGTCCAACACCTCCCGTCTGGCTGGCTGGTGTCCAACACCTCCCGTCTGGCTGGTGGTGTCCAACACCTCCCGTCTGGCTGGTGGTGTCCAACACCTCCCGTCTGGCTGGTGGTGTCCGACACCTCCCGTCTGGCTGGTGGTGTCCGGCACCTCCTTTCCGTCTGGCTGGTGGTGTCCGGCACCTCCCGTCTGGCTGGTGGTGTCCGGCACCTCCCGTCTGGCTGGTGGTGTCCGGCACCTCCCGTCTGGCTGGTGGTGTCCGGCACCCCGTCTGGCTGGTGGTGTCGGCTGTCGGTGGTGGGCACCTCCCGTCTGGCTGGTGGTGTCGCACCTCCCGTCTGGCTGGTCGGTGTCCAACACCTCCCGTCTGGCTGGTGGTGTCCGACACCTCCCGTCTGGCTGGTGGTGTCCAACACCTCCCGTCTGGCTGGTGGTGTCCAACACCTCCCGTCTGGCTGGTGGGTCCTCCCGTCTGGCTGGTGGTGTCCGACACCTCCCGTCTGGTTGGTGGTGTCCGGCACCTCCCGTCTGGCTGGTGGTGTCCGGCACCTCCCGTCTGGCTGGTGGTGTCCGGCACCTCCCGTCTGGCTGGTGGTGTCCGACACCTCCCGTCTGGCTGGTGGTGTCCAACACCTCCCGTCTGGCTGGTGGTGTCCAACACCTCCCGTCTGGCTGGTGGTGTCCGACACCTCCCGTCTGGGCGCACCTCCCGTCTGGCTGGTGGTGTCCGACACCTCCCGTCTGGCTGGTGGTGTCCAACACCTCCTTGGGGTCCTCCGTCTGGCTGGTGGTGTCCGACACCTCCCGTCTGGCTGGTGGTGTCCGGCACCTCCCGTCTGGCTGGTGGTGTCCGACACCTCCCGTCTGGCTGGTGGTGTCCAACACCTCCCGTCTGGCTGGTGGTGTCCAACACCTCCCGTCTGGCTGGTGGTGTCCGACACCTCCCGTCTGGCTGGTGGTGTCCGGCACCTCCCGTCTGGTTGGTGGTCCGGCACCTCCCGTCTGGCTGGTGGTGTCCGGCACCTCCCGTCTGGCTGGTGGTGTCCGGCACCTCCCGTCTGGCTGGTGGTGTCCGGCACCTCCCGTCTGGCTGGTCAGATCCGGCACCTCCCGTCTGGCTGATGGTGTCCGGCACCTCCCGTCTGGCTGGCTGGTCAGTCCGGCACCTCCCGTCTGGCTGGTGGTGTCCGACACCTCCCGTCTGGCTGGTGGTGTCCAACACCTCCCGTCTGGCTGGTGGTGTCCGACACCTCTCTCCCGTCTGGCTGGTGGTGTCCACCGACACCTCTCCGTCTGGCTGGTGGTGTCCGGACACCTCCCGTCTGGCTGGTGGTGTCCGGCACCTCCCGTCTGGCTGGTGGTGTCCGACACCTCCCGTCTGGCTGGTGGTGTCCGGCACCTCCCGTCTGGCTGGTGGTGTCCGGCACCTCCCGTCTGGCTGGTGGTGTCCGGCACCTCCCGTCTGGCTGGTGGTGTCCGACACCTCCCGTCTGGCTGGTGGTGTCCGGCACCTCCCGTCTGGCTGGTGGTGTCCGACACCTCCCGTCTGGCTGGTGGTGTCCAACACCTCCCGTCTGGCTGGTGGTGTCCGGCACCTCCCGTCTGGCTGGTCAGGTCCGGCACCTCCCGTCTGGCTGGTGGTGTCCGGCACCTCCCGTCTGGCTGGTGGTGTCCGGCACCTCCCGTCTGGCTGGTGGTGTCCGACACCTCCCGTCTGGCTGGTGGTGTCCGGCACCTCCCGTCTGGCTGGTGGTGTCCGACACCTCCCGTCTGGCTGGTGGTGTCCAACACCTCCCGTCTGGCTGGTGGTGTCCAACACCTCCCGTCTGGCTGGTGGTGTCCGACACCTCCCGTCTGGCTGGTGGTGTCCAACACCTCCCGTCTGGCTGGTGGTGTCCGACACCTCCCGTCTGGCTGGTGGTGTCCGACACCTCCCGTCTGGCTGGTCAGGTCCGACACCTCCCGTCTGGCTGGTGGTGTCCAACACCTCCCGTCTGGCTGGTCAGGTCCAACACCTCCCGTCTGGCTGGTGGTGTCCAACACCTCCCGTCTGGCTGGTGGTGTCCGACACCTCCCGTCTGGCTGGTGGTGTCCGACACCTCCCGTCTGGCTGGTGGTGTCCGGCACCTCCCGTCTGGCTGGTGGTGTCCGACACCTCCCGTCTGGCTGGTGGTGTCCAACACCTCCCGTCTGGCTGGTGGTGTCCAACACCTCCCGTCTGGCTGGTGGTGTCCAACACCTCCCGTCTGGCTGGTGGTGTCCGGCACCTCCCGTCTGGCTGGTGGTGTCCGACACCTCCCGTCTGGCTGGTGGTGTCCAACACCTCCCGTCTGGCTGGTGGTGTCCGGCACCTCCCGTCTGGCTGGTGGTGTCCAACACCTCCCGTCTGGCTGGTGGTGTCCAACACCTCCCGTCTGGCTGGTGGTGTCCAACACCTCCCGTCTGGCTGGTGGTGTCCGACACCTCCCGTCTGGCTGGTGGTGTCCGGCACCTCCCGTCTGGCTGGTGGTGTCCAACACCTCCCGTCTGGCTGGTGGTGTCCGGCACCTCCCGTCTGGCTGGTGTCTGGCTGGTGGTGTCCGGCACCTCCCGTCTGGCTGGTCGGGTCCGCACCTCCCGTCTGGCTGGTGGTGTCCGGCACCTCCCGTCTGGCTGGTGGTGTCCGGCACCTCCCGTCTGGCTGGTGGTGTCCGGCACCTCCCGTCTGGCTGGTCAGGTCCGGCACCTCCCGTCTGGCTGGTGGTGTCCGGCACCTCCCGTCTGGCTGGTGGTGTCCGGCACCTCCCGTCTGGCTGGTGGTGTCCGGCACCTCCCGTCTGGCTGGTGGTGTCCAACATCCTCTCCGTCTGGCTGGTGGTGTCCGGCACCTCCCGTCTGGCTGGTGGGGTCCGACACCTCCCGTCTGGCTGGTCAGGTCCAACACCTCCCGTCTGGCTGGTGGTGTCCAACACCTCCCGTCTGGCTGGTGGTGTCCGACACCTCCCGTCTGGCTGGTGGTGTCCGGCACCTCCCGTCTGGCTGGTGGTGTCCAACACCTCCCGTCTGGCTGGTGGTGTCCAACACCTCCCGTCTGGCTGGTGGTGTCCAACACCTCCCGTCTGGCTGGTGGTGTCCGGCACCTCCCGTCTGGCTGGTGGTGTCCGGCACCTCCCGTCTGGCTGGTGGTGTCCGGCACCTCCCGTCTGGCTGGTGGTGTCCGGCACCTCCCCTGTCTGGCTGGTGGTGTCCGACACCTCTTCTGTTTCCCGTCTGGCTGGTGGTGTCCGGCACCTCCCGTCTGGCTGGTGGTGTCCGACACCTCCCGTCTGGCTGGTGGTGTCCGACACCTCCCGTCTGGCTGGTGGTGTCCAACACCTCCCGTCTGGCTGGTGGTGTCCGACACCTCCCGTCTGGCTGGTGGTGTCCAACACCTCCCGTCTGGCTGGTGGTGTCCGACACCTCCCGTCTGGCTGGTGGTGTCCGGCACCTCCCGTCTGGCTGGTGGTGTCCAACACCTCCCGTCTGGCTGGTGGTGTCCGGCACCTCCCGTCTGGCTGGTGGTGTCCGACACCTCCCGTCTGGCTGGTGGTGTCCGACACCTCCCGTCTGGCTGGTGGTGTCCGACACCTCCCGTCTGGCTGGTGGTGTCCAGGTCAACACCTCCCGTCTGGCTGGTGGTGTCCGACACCTCCCCCGTCTGGCTGGTGGTGTCCGACACCTCCCGTCTGGCTGGTGGTGTCCGACACCTCCCGTCTGGCTGGTGGTGTCCGACACCTCCCGTCTGGCTGGTGGTGTCCGGCATCTCCCGTCTGGCTGGTGGTGTCCGGCACCTCCCGTCTGGCTGGTGGTGTCCGGCACCTCCCGTCTGGCTGGTCAGGTCCAACACCTCCCGTCTGGCTGGTCAGGTCCAACACCTCCCGTCTGGCTGGTGGTGTCCAACACCTCCCGTCTGGCTGGTGGTGTCCGACACCTCCCGTCTGACTGGTGGTGTCCGACATCTCCCGTCTGACTGGTGGTGTCCAACACCTCCCGTCTGGCTGGTGGTGTCCAACACCTCCCGTCTGGCTGGTGATGTCCAACACCTCCCGTCTGGCTGGTGGGGTCCGGCACCTCCCGTCTGGCTGGTCAGGTCCAACACCTCCCGTCTGGCTGGTGGTGTCCGGCACCTCCCGTCTGGCTGGTCAGGTCGGGCACCTCCCGTCTGGCTGGTGGTGTCCGGCACCTCCCGTCTGGCTGGTGGTGTCCGACATCTCCCGTCTGGCTGGTTAGGTCCAACACCTCCCGTCTGGCTGGTCAGGTCCAACACCTCCCGTATTTCTGGTGGTGTATTGGGTGCGAGTCGCGTGATTGAGTTCGGTAGTAAAGTGGTGGATTATTGGGCGAGTTCGGTGGTAATGTGGTGGATTATTGGGCCGAGTCACGTGGTTGAGTTTGGTGGTAAGGTGGTGGATTATTGGGCCTAGTCGCGACATTCCGTGCTGGCTGCTCGGCACGGTACTGGGGCTCCACCCGCCGGTCGGACAGCATGGACGGCTGGAAACAGCAGCTGCAGCCCTCCGCCGCTCATAACCATCCATTGTAAATCGGTGCGATGCATTAAGACTTGTGTCATAATGTATGTTGAAGTGGATACGCACTGAGTTCGTAGTTGGGCTAATAATGTTAGTTAATAATGTGTAGATATATGGAGTAACGCGAATTATATTTTTGCTCAGTCTAGAAAGTTAATAGTACTTTTAAGGCATAACATGCCGGGACCTTTTCGAATGCATCCGGCTCTACAAGAGGATTGGCAATAGACTTATGCTCGGTGAAACCAACAAATGCTCGAGAAACGTCTGCAAGAAAATAATGCGCTCACGGGCGATGACCAATATTCCCGCCAGCCCGCTGTGGCTACTGTTGGTGCCGAGGCCGAAGCCGCAGCTGACCACGGTCAGACCGTGTGGGGCAGCGGCCCAACTGCCGTGGCGTGCCGGGTGCGATGTATCGCGACGTGATCGACTCGATGGCCATGCCAGTGTTTGTTGTCGCGCGCCAGGTTCTGTGACTCGTGCCAGCAGCAGCACGAACAAAGACGACACGCCACACGGACGTCGCTCGCGTGCTGGGAGCCAATGCGAACGGCTCGTGTCGACTGTGCGCCACAAAGAGCAGCCGGCGGGCTGGCCGCAGATTGTTCGTCGTCCGCAACAATTGAAAGAGGAAACACGTAAGGCAAGCATTAATAATGACCCACGTATCAGAAGCGTGACCTGACCAATTTGCTGGCGTGTAAATACTAACTCCAAATATATCGCTTTGTACAGAGGTACCTGGCTTCAGGTGCATACAAATGTGCAGTCGCCGGCGAATGACGGAGGAGCACGCGTCTCAGATGTCTGGAATTTTGATGAGGCTTGTATCGACCCACACATGACTCGTGCCGCGATTGTTCTAATGCCGGCCAGGATGGTATACCCGGACCCTACGCGACCTCGACCTTTGCTCATGCCTGTTTCACGGCCCGCATTTTTGATGTTTCCGAATCGTTAGCCGACTGGCCAGCGGGCCGGTCAGGGTCAGGTAGCTTAAAGCAATTGACATCGACGCCTTATCTCAATGGTTGGTGATTTGAGTTTTATGGCGCATCGACCAGGTTAGGTTATTTGGCGCCCATCCTTTTCTCAATGGAAATTACGGCTCAAACTACCATTCAGTCGTAGCCATTTGCCCCTCCCCCAATTCCCTGATGATGTCGTTGGGGGTACTTAGGCTGCCGGGGACTTCGGAAGGCCGTTCTGCCGATGCCGATCGATGCTGTTTTGCCAGCCAAGGCCGCCGTGGCCGACTGCCGCCGGCCCGGCATGCCCCGCCCAAAGTCGGCCGCCGCCCACCCCGCTTCCACCCATCATCAGCCGCACGCAGAGGGCGCCCCAGGGGATACCGACCGCTTGTTGTGCGGCGCCATGGTTTACCTGCCGTTCGGCGGCGGACGCCATCGGGTGTGTCTGACGAGCGGCGGGGTGTTCCACAAGGTGGTGTCTTCGCCCCTCTGGCTGGCCACGCGGCGGCGTCGGCGGCAGCAGCGGCGGCGACAGGAAGCGGCCGTTTACGGCTGTGCCCCGGCCGCGGCCGTTCCCACGCGTCTGGAGGAGGGGGACCGGCGCTCGGCGGAACCCGAGCGTGAATTACGCGCTTCTTTCGTGCGCTTCCCACGTGAGATTAGCTGGGCTGCCTGGACGGACGGCGGTGACGTGGCTGCACGGTGGGCAACATGTCGGCAGGTGCCGACTCATTGAGTGCGGTGATGACGTGGTCGAGTGCGGCGGCGGCCCAGGCGTTGTGCCAGCAGCCGGGCGCTGGTGACGCGGACTGTCGGGAGCAGAGCAGAGCTAGCAGTTGGGAGTAGCGCTTGTTAATCCTTGATGTTGACAGGACAATTTGGTGGAGGTGGATCACGGACGGAATAGTTTTCCAACCTATGCCACCAGAATATCCCTTACACTTTCCAGTGGATCTTGCGCACTTTAACATAGAGCGGTTCATTGTCAAACAGCACCATCCAACCTGCAGATGAGAAGAGAGGATAATTTTCTGTGGGGGTAGTACTTTGAATGCCGGAAATCCCGCAGCAGCCTGTTTTTTGTCCAGCTCGGGTCGGGAGCGACGCTGACACCGACGCTGCTGACGTGTCGTCAGTGCGTGTCGATCGCGACCTGTCGGGGCAGCCGGCGATCGCGCCAGGTCCGGCCAGCGGATGGCGTGCCGGCGGAGGGGGCGTGGCTTGTGGTGGCCACGTTTTGGTCACGTGTTATTTGGCGGGTCCCAGACCTCCAGCCCGCCATGGGAAGAACAGGAAACATTGTGCTGTTAACTGCTCGTTCGCAGTAACGAGCAGTTAACTTGTCATGCGCTTACCACTAGACCGCAGCTGAAGTATGCTCTGATCATTTTCCTATTCCTTGAGGCTTCATGGTGATGTCGATTAAGCTCAGGTGATGCCCGAGGGGTCGAATGGAGGAATGCCCATCTCTTTAGCACCACGGTGATGTTAAATAAATATCAACCTGCTTTTGAAGCTCTACTTTCGTCCCTTGACCGTAATTATTGCACCAGATCTCATCTAAGGATATGCGGGTACCGTTTTTCGTTGCATGGAGGATGCTTCATTTCAATATTCATAACGTTTAATCGGTACTTAGTGAGTGGAGCAAAGTCTAGTTTGTTGAAAACACATTGGTCTTGGCTTCGAGCCTTGGTAGCAGCTGAAAAGTGGTCGCGGTCAGAATGAATTCGTATGGTGTTTGTTTGCTGTTATTTGCTAGCATGCTATCCAGATGTCGTGGATGGCACTTGGTCACCCGCGAGGGGCGGGTTTGAGTCTGTTGATTATTTATACGTATCGTGATGCTGCTGTTGTGAGTCAGCTAATTTGCATTGCAATGCAAATCACAATTGCATACGGAAGGAAGAGAGGTCCAGTGGCGGATTCATGATAGAGTAAACAGCCGGAGCGCAGTCGAGGATTTGTCGAGGTGCTCCAAATGTTTCTAAGTTTATAGTGCAGAGCAAAACAAGTCTGTTAGTTCGCTATGCTACACGGCAACATTGTCTCCAGGAATGAATGAGGGATGGGACCCCCTTGGCTGTGCCCCTGCCAAACTGTATCTTGGGGCGGGAATGCCGTATGAAGACGTTGAACAGAATCCGAACCAGAGGACATCCAGACGTTTCCCCGATTTGCCCTCCCGATCCATGATTCGCCTTCCTGTGGCGCAAGCGGCTTTGTGGCTGGTACGCTGAATGCGAACCAAATACGGTTCAAATGTCAGTTGCCCAACATAACTTGGCGACTACAGAAGGAGCAGAGGGGGCAGCTCCTCCCCCAATATCCAGCGTGTTTAGCATTGACCCCGTGGGTGCTCCTTGGAAAGACTTCCAAATGGCCGTTGTCTCTCTCAATTTTGAGACGGTTCCCGTACCACTGCTCACAGTGGTTTTACCCTCCCCTGGGTGGGCCACCTGGCATGGGCGCCAGCATCTTTATCCCTTCCGGGCGTGGACGGTGGTCCAGTGTGGTCATGTTGTCGGTACAGTGGCCGGGCGTGGTCGTGTTGTCGGTACGGTGGCCGGGCGTGGTCGTGTTGTCGGCAGGGTGGCCGGGCGTGGTCGTGTTGTCGGAACGGTGGCCGGGCGTGGCCGTGTTGTCGGCACGGTGGCCTGGCGTGGTCGTGTTGTCGGCACGGTGGCCGGGCGTGGTCGTGTTGTCGGAACGGTGGCCGGGCGTGGTCGTGTTGTCGGTACGGTACGGTGGTCCAGCGTGGTCGTGTTGTCGGTACGGTGGCCGGGCGTGGTCGTGTTGTCGGTACGGTGGCCGGGCGTGGTCGTGTTGTCGGTACGGTGGCGGAGCGTGGTCGTGTTGTCGGCACGGTGGCCTGGCGTGGTCGTGTTGTCGGTACGGTGGCCGGGCGTGGTCGTGTTGTCGGTACAGTGGCCGGGCGTGGTCGTGTTGTCGCCACGGTGGCCTGGCGTGGTCATGTTGTCGGCACGGTGGCCGGGCGTGGTCGTGTTGTCTGCACGGTGGCCTGGCGTGGTCGTGTTGTCGGCACGGTGGCGGAGCGTGGTCGTGTTGTCGGCAGGGTGGCGGAGCGTGGTCGTGTTGTCGGCACGGTGGCCGGGCGTGGTCGTGTTGTCGGCACGGTGGCCGGGCGTGGTCGTGTTGTCGGCACGGTGGCCGGGCGTGGTCGTGTTGTCGCCACGGTGGCCTGGCGTGGTCGTGTTGTCGGCACGGTGGCCGGGCGTGGTCGTGTTGTCGGTACGGTGGCGGAGCGTGGTCGTGTTGTCGGTACGGTGGCCGGGCGTGGTCGTGTTGTCGGCACGGTGGCGGAGCGTGGTCGTGTTGTCGCCACGGTGGCCTGGCGTGGTCATGTTGTCGGCACGGTGGCCGGGCGTGGTCGTGTTGTCGGCACGGTGGCCGGGCGTGGTCGTGTTGTCGGTACGGTGGCCGGGCGTGGTCGTGTTGTCGGTACGGTGGCCGGGCGTGGTCGTGTTGTCGCCACGGTGGCCTGGCGTGGTCGTGTTGTCGGCACGGTGGCCGGGCGTGGTCGTGTTGTCGGAACGGTGGCCTGGCGTGGTCGTGTTGTCGGAACGGTGGCCGGGCGTGGTCGTGTTGTCGGAACGGTGGCCGGGCGTGGTCGTGTTGTCGCCACGGTGGCCTGGCGTGGTCGTGTTGTCGGCACGGTGGGGGCGTGGTCGTGTTGTCGCCACGGTGGCCTGGCGTGGTCGTGTTGTCGGCACGGTGGCCGGGCGTGGTCGTGTTGTCGGCACGGTGGCCTGGCGTGGTCGTGTTGTCGGCACGGTGGCCGGAGCGTGGTCGTGTTGTCGGCACGGTGGCCGGAGCGTGGTCGTGTTGTCGGCACGGTGGCCTGGCGTGGTCGTGTTGTCGGTACGGTGGCCGGAGCGTGGTCGTGTTGTTCGGCACGGTGGCCGGGCGTGGTCGTGTTGTCGGCACGGTGGCCTGGCGTGGTCGTGTTGTCGGCACGGTGGCCGGGCGTGGTCGTGTTGTCGGCACGGTGGCCGGGCGTGGTCGTGTTGTCGGCACGGTGGCCGGGCGTGGTCGTGTTGTCGGCACGGTGGCCGGGCGTGGTCGTGTTGTCGGCACGGTGGCGGAGCGTGGTCGTGTTGTCGGCACGGTGGCCGGGCGTGGTCGTGTTGTCGGCACGGTGGCCGGGCGTGGTCGTGTTGTCGGCACGGTGGCCTGGCGTGGTCGTGTTGTCGGCACGGTGGCCGGGCGTGGTCGTGTTGTCGTGCACGGTGGCCGGGCGTGGTCGTGTTGTCGGTACGGTGGCCGGCGTGTCGTGTTGTCGGTACGGTGGCCGGGCGTGGTCGTGTTGTCGCCACGGTGGCCGGGCGTGGTCGTGTTGTCGGCACGGTGGCCGGGCGTGGTCGTGTTGTCGCCACGGTGGCCTGGCGTGGTCGTGTTGTCGGCACGGTGGCCGGGCGTGGTCGTGTTGTCGGCACGGTGGCCGGGCGTGGTCGTGTTGTCGGCACGGTGGCCTGGCGTGGTCGTGTTGTCGGCACGGTGGCGGAGCGTGGTCGTGTTGTCGGTACGGTGGCCGGGCGTGGTCGTGTTGTCGGCACGGTGGCCGGGCGTGGTCGTGTTGTCGGCACGGTGGCCGGGCGTGGTCGTGTTGTCGGCACGGTGGCCGGGCGTGGTCGTGTTGTCGGCACGGTGGCGGAGCGTGGTCGTGTTGTCGGTACGGTGGCCGGGCGTGGTCGTGTTGTCGGTACGGTGGCCGGGCGTGGTCGTGTTGTCGGTACGGTGGCCGGGCGTGGTCGTGTTGTCGGTACGGTGGCGGAGCGTGGTCGTGTTGTCGGTACGGTGGCCGGGCGTGGTCGTGTTGTCGGCACGGTGGCGGAGCGTGGTCGTGTTGTCGCCACGGTGGCCGGGCGTGGTCGTGTTGTCGGCACGGTGGTGGAGCGTGGTCGTGTTGTCGGCACGGTGGCCGGGCGTGGTCGTGTTGTCGGCACGGTGGCCGGGCGTGGTCGTGTTGTCTGCACGGTGGCCGGGCGTGGTCGTGTTGTCGGTACGGTGGCCGGGCGTGGTCGTGTTGTCGGTACGGTGGCGGGGCGTGGTCGTGTTGTCGGTACGGTGGCCGGGCGTGGTCGTGTTGTCGGTACGGTGGCGGAGCGTGGTCGTGTTGTCGGCACGGTGGCCGGGCGTGGTCGTGTTGTCGGTACGGTGGCCGGGCGTGGTCGTGTCCAACTCTCCGCCGACGGTGCCGAGAGCGAGCTGCGCTCGTGCCGGTCGGCTGTTGCGGTCGGCCTGCCGAGCGTGGCTGGCCACCAGCCGACTCTGACGCATACCATTCAATGTCGCTGAAGCGCGTGGCCGCGTGACGGGGTTGTCAGCCGGCTGGATAGTCGGCCTCCAGCTCGGTCTGTCCCGCCGGCACCCGGCGCCCGCTCCAATCCCGTCAGGACGGCCGGTCCGGTCTGACCCGACCCGACCCGACCCGACCCGACCCGACCCGACCCGACCCGACCCGACCCGACCCGACCCGACCCGATACCATTCCATGTGATCTGATGTGATCTGATCTGATCATGTCTCATCTCATCTCATCTCATCTCATCTCATCTCATCTCATCTCATCTCATCTCATCTCATCTCATCCGATCAGATCCGGCCCGGCCCGTCCCGGTCCTATCCCATCTCATCTCGTATCTCATCTCATCTCATCTCATCTCATCTCATCTCATCTCATCTCATCTCATCTCATCTCATCTCATCCCATCCCATCCCATCCCATCCCATCCCATCCCATCCCATCCCGCCTTATACTATCCCGTCTCATCTGGTCCGTTTCGGTCCGGTCCGGTCTCGTCTTATTCGGGTCGATTCTACCCTTATGACCGCAATGCGTGCGCATCAAATCCCTGAAGTTCCGCCCCAGCGCGACGATTCGGCACGGCAGTTGCGACGCGACTGGGTTGGGTGAGCTTCCTAGAGCTTCCAAACACCCAGCATCGTGCTGGTGTTGTGGTTTGTCTTCCACCCCACAAACAACGCCTTTTCTGTTCATTACCAGCAGCCTTGTGCTACATGTAGAAGCACGAATATGGACAAGCCGAGATTGTGCTCAAGTAAACCGAGATGGTCTTTCGGTACCAGATGTTGCTGCTACCCCACTCCTCTGCCTCCACTGCTCCGCTCCACTTATGTGCGCGACTCGGTTAGTCGCGCCACGCAATATGAACCGGATTTTCTCTATAACGAGTCAATTTAACGTCGCTGCCCTCGGACCTTCCATGTCGCTGCTTCACCGGTTTCATCGTGGCCTGGTGTGCGACGTGTTGGCGTACCGGGATGGAGGCTCACTGCCGGCTGTATTTCGTTGGCACGGAGTGTGGGCCCGCACAAGTCCCGATTTGAGATGGTGGGCCTGTGGCGGTTTCCGGTTCCGGACGTGGTGGTGCGCGGTACACCGGATGGCGCTAGCGCTGGCTTGCACCACGGATTCGGTGGTTGTGCTGCGCTGGCTGACGGCTGCCGCACCGCGCTGCCACTGTCGTCACGTTGTGTGGCGTGACGTGACGTGACGTGACGTAACGTGACGTAGCGTGATGTGACGTGACACTGCGCCCGGCGCCAACACAGCCGCTGGCTGTCTCGGCACTTGAGGTGGTCTCGACCAGCACTGGCTTGTCGCCTCGTTGTCATGTGGTAGCCGCTGACGGTCTCGGCACTTGAGGTGGTCTCGACCAGCGTTGGTTTTTCGCCTCGTTGTCATGTGGTAGCCGCTGGCTGTCTCGGCACTTGAGGTGGTTTCGACCAGCACTGGTGTGTCGCCTCGTTGTCATGTGGTAGCCGCTGGCTGTCTCGGCACTTGAGGTGGTCTCGGCCAGCGTTGGTTTGTCGCCTCGTTGTCATGCGGCTGGGCACACACCTGTGACCAGTCGTGGCTGGCGACTGGGGCGACACGCCGGCTGCAGCACCACGGTCACAGCTGCAGCACCACGGCCACCAATGTTAAATTATTCGTAAAATAAGGTGGAATTTACAACTTTCTGAACACTCAATCGACATCCTGCTCCAAGAATTATCGACACCCTGCTTCTTGCTGCGTGCTTGTGAAGTTTTCGCGTCTCATTTCTATTATTACCTCATTTGTTGAGTAGCATGATCATGCTCTTGATGAGGGATGGTGGTACACGAATATTCCGCAATGCAATTTAAGATAAATGGTTTATTCATAATGCGATATGGAAAACATCACCAGTGTATATATTCATTTTTTCTCACTATCCCGAATATAGCGCTTCCTAAAATTTGAATAACAAAACAATTAATGAAGGTACAGACATTGGTTCAAGTTTAAGTCCGAAAGACATCAAAGGCACTTGAAATGACACTAATTCCACGATAAATTTCGGCATACTACAATGCTCGTTTCGACATCTCATACCTAACGAAAAGCCAATATTGTAGCACTGGCGGCCACAGCTGCAGTACCACGGTCACAGCTGCAGTACTGTGGTCATAGCTGCAACACCTCACGGCTACGGCACCTCGGCCACAGCTACGACACCACGACCACAGCTGCAGCACCTCGGCCGCAGCTGCAGCACCTCGGCCGCAGCTGCAGCACCTCGGCTGCAGCTCCGTGCTGGTACTCTGTGGTCTCGCTGAGGTGATGCTGACTGGTGGGGCGGACACTGTCCGGCTGGGGTGGACCGTGTCCGGTAGGCTGCACGGGAGACCAGACGCTCACGACTGACCTAGTTTCGACTGACGAGGACGGCGGCGGGCGGTCGCGGTGACTCGGCGGTTGAATGTTGTCGATCGGCCGTCCATTACCACAGGACACGTCAATTACCACCGGTCACGACAATTACCACGAGAGACGGCAATTACACAGGACACGACAATTACACGGGACACAATTACCACCGGACACGACAATTGCCACTTGGCACGACAATTCCCGCTTGGCGCGACAATTTCCTCGGGACACGACAATTACCACCGGCCACGACAAGTACCACAGGACACAATTGCACAGGACATGATAATTACACGGAACACAATTACCACGTGATACATTTAGGGCGGTAAACGACAATTACCACAGGACATGACAATTACCACGGGACACAATTACAACTTGACACAATTACGACCTGACACAATTACCACCGGACACAGTTACCACGGGACACAATTGCCACCGGATACGACAATTACCACGGGAAATGACAGTTACCACCGGACATAAGTTCCACGGGACGAAACAATTACCACGTGACACAATTACCACCGGTCACAATTATCACCTGACACGACATTTACAACTGGAAATGACAATTACCACCGGACACGACACTTACCACGTGACACGGCAATTACCGCGTGACAATACGACATGACATGACAATTGCCACGTGACACAATTCCCACGTGCCATGACGATTACGACGTGAATCGTTTTCGGCACAGCAGCGGCTGCGCCGAGGCCGAGCCCCGAACGGCCTGGGCGGCGGGGGAAGCGACTCTGTGATCGATGCATCGACCAGGAACCGCTGATCGGTTAGCCTTGGAAGCGCATGCATAATGCAAGGCGTTCGTCGAAATCGCTTGTGCTGACCCCGCTCCCCTAAGTGCACACGTGGACTCTTGTCGACCAGTGCACATGTATATTGCCGTCTCTCGCATTGGGAAGCGCTTATTCATCTACTTTTATATGACCTTCGTGTTCCCAGCTAATCAGCAGTTCCAGGTAGTTTTCTCTTATCATGAGCAATTATCTCGGATGTGTTTGGAACCGCGAATGTGGCACATCTCACCACCTCATTATTCACCTCCGGAGAAATCCCTCCAAGCGAGCACCGCGGTTGTTCAGACGAGTACACGATGGGCCGCCTCTCCGGTCACGCGGCGTCCCAGAGATGGTGCATGTGTCCGCGCTCCGAATGTACAATGGCGCCATTGGGTTCCATTGGTGCGCGCCATGTATTCGATTTGCTCCATTCGGCGCCGATTGGCGCGTGCAGGCGTGACGTGACGTGACGTGACGTGGCGTGGCGGGCGGTGTGGTGTGTCCGTTACTGTGCCGGCGTGCACCGGCCGGGGCCAGCCGCGCCGCCGACCAGCCGCCTGCAGACCAGCCTGCTGACCAGCCTGCTGACCAGCCTGCTGACCAGCCCGCTGACCAGCCCGCAGATCAGCCTGCTGACCAGCCTGCTGATCAGCCTGCTGACCAGCCTGTTGACCAGCCCGCAGACCAGCCTGCTGACCAGCCTGCTGACCAGCCTGCTGACCAGCCTGCTGACCATACCAGCCTGATGCCCGCTGACCTGGGCGGCGGCTGCGGTGGCTGCCGCGCCCGCCCAGGATCGTGTCCCGCCGGCGTCACGGCGTAATTTCCGTGCCGCTTTTTGTGTGCCGTCCGTAATGGATCACGCGGTGGCGTGCGGCTCGGCTCACCTGACAGGGCCAGTGTGGGGTCAGTGGCAGGGTCGGTCACTGACATGGTCACTAGCAGGGTCAGTACAGGGTCACTGGCAGGGTCAGTGCAGGGTCAGTGTAGGGTCCCTGGCAGGGTCAGTGACATGGTCACTAGCAGGGTCAATTACATGGTCACTGGCAGGGTCAGTGACATGGTCAGTGCAGGGCCGGTGACAGGGTCAGTGGCAGGTTGATGATGGATCTGGCATGTATCATTGCCGCGACTTTTGTGGACCGCTCTTTGGTCTGTAGTTGCCCAAAAGGCGTTCATTGGATCAGGCTTTGGGCCATGAACTGATAGACCGCTTCAGTTGTGTTGTGTGCGAGTCTGACCCAACTTTGGCTCAGAGGCCTGCTCAGAGAACGTCGTCCTGCTGTCGGCCGGTCCAGAGACCAGATACACTGTCTCCGGAGTAGGGAGACTGGGGGAGACGTGTGCTGTGCCGAGATACTGTGCCGCCCGGGGTCGGCTCTTCGCTTGCGTGCACATATCGTTTTAATTCCTGAAATACATTAACACGTTAGTTATGGGCGCAATACAGCCGAAGGAGGTGACGCGCCCTAGAATCTCCACTACACACACGGGTCGGCCGTCGGCCCGACAGCGACGTTGGGCTGAACTCTTTTCCGGGTTCATCTCATGCGAGCCGCTTTTGACACGGCCGCTTAATGGCGACTCCAAAAAAGCGAACAAAGAAAGCGGAAGTAAACTCAGGGATGCGTGGCTCTGTCGCAAAGCATTGTACCCTCTTTGTGCTCAGTGTGCGTGTGAACGACATCAAACAACACAAAAGGAGCAAATTGTAATAGCAAAAAGTGTAGCCGAAATTGCGGTCTCGCCCCATATCTACAGCAACATGTGCACGCAATATGTGCACGCAGCAACATGTGCACCCGAGCGGCACGGCACCTCGGCCGACCTGGCCGGCACCCGTCCCCGCCCGGTCTCCCTCCCGACTGCGGAGACCGTGTATCAGGTCTGGACCGGCCGGCAGCAGTCTCCGCCCGGTCTCCTCCCGACTGCGGAGACCGTGTATCAGGTCTCTGGATCGGCCGGCAGCAGTCTCCGCCCGGTCTCCCTCCCGACTGCGGAGACCGTGTATCAGGTCTGGACCGGCCGGCAGCAGTCTCCGCCCGGTCTCCCTCCCGACTGCGGAGACCGTGTATAAGGTCTCTGGACCGGCCGGCAGCAGTCACCGCCCGGTCTCCCTCCCGACTGCGGAGACCGTGTATCAGGTCTGGACCGGCCGGCAGCAGTCTCCGCCCGGTCTCCCTCCCGACTGCGGAGACCGTGTATCAGGTCTCTGGATCGGCCGGCAGCAGTCTCCGCCCGGTCTCCCTCCCGACTGCGGAGACCGTGTATCAGGTCTCTGGACCGGCCGGCAGCAGTCTCCGCCCGGTCTCCCTCCCGACTGCGGAGACCGTGTATAAGGTCTCTGGACCGGCCGGCAGCAGTCCGGTGCTCTCTGAGTCGGCCTCTGTGCCAAGGTTGGGCCAGACTCGCACACAACACAACTGAAGCGGTGTATCAGTTGCGTCGGGCCAAGAAGACTGGCGGTCGGCTCACTTTCCGCGTGTTACGAGATTGCACCCGTATTTTGGAATTCAGCGCGGACATGTTCCAGCATGCACCACATGCACGATGTTCTGTGTCAGACACGGGTGGGTACTAATCAGAAATAGACACCGGGAAGTGAGGAAGTGCACTTGCGATACGAACATACCAGTCGTACGAACGTATCGGCCTATCTTATCAGGTTGACAAAAAGTCGTCTGCAACCAGTTTAGCCATGTCAGAGGCTAAAACTTGTCTAAACTGGTCAAGACGGACCAAAGGTTGCTGAAACCCAGTTGACACCGGGGACTAAGTTGTATCTAGTAATTTGCTTTTAGCATTGTGTAGTGTAAACACCAACACGGAATTAGTGTGCGCCTCGTGTCCGCCGGTCCGGTCTTCCGTTGAACACGAGTCACGACCCGCTGACTGGCCGTGCAGAGTCGCGGGTGCCAATCGACCACGATAGCCCGTGGTGTTGACTTGTGTCCGTCGCTGGCCGCCCGACTGGTGTCGGCTGGTCAGGGTGAGTCCCCGGCAGGGCGACCGGGGCTGGCCAAGGGGGGTAGAGACACGAGACACGACGTCACGGATGTTCTCTGGAGGTTCACACAGCCCCCCCCTCAGTCAATGCTGACGTCATGCTCTCGCCAGTCTGCCATTGTCGTTACGTCACGGATGTCTTCTGGGGCCACATAGGCGCCCAGTTAATGCTGACGTCATGCTCTCGCCAGTCTGCCATTGTCGTGACGTCACGGATCTCCTCTGGGGCCACATAGCTGCCTGGTTAATGCTGACGTCATGCACTCGCCAGATGGGTAGAACGTCAGAGACGAAATGTTTTTCCGGAAAAACCGCGTAGTAGAGTTTTTTTTTTTTTGCTTTTGGTCATAAGGAACATGAAACATGTGTTTTTTATTTCGACTTTTGTTTGCGTAAAATCTCACTTTAAAATAAAAAAGTTCCCACAAAATATGCTACATTTGTTCTCATTTCCGTCCTAATTAGGATAGACCCATGGAATAAGTTATAACATGTTGCACACAACGAGATGAATCCATCGACATTACATGACTGCTCGGTGGCCAGGTCGTGACCGCTTGGTAGCCAGATCGTGACCGCTCGGTAGCAGGGCCGTGACCGCTCGGTAAGCAGACCATGGCCGCTCAGTGACCAGGCCGTGACCGCTCAATGACCAGGTCATGGCCGCTCGGTGTCCGGGTCTTGACCGCTCGGTGGTGCGTGCGCCAACCAGTCCCGTCGTCGTCGGTCGCCTTGGCCAGAATCGCTTCTGCGCGGGCGCTATCGATTCCATTGAGCGTCCATGACATGGAGCAGTGGCGACGGGTCGCCTCGGTGGGCGGGCTGGGCTCGCTGGTCGGATGGCTGGCCGGCCATCGCCGCGCCGTGCCGTGCTGTCACACGGTCGAGTAGCTGCTGTTGGCGGGTCATGTGCCGGCTGCTGCTGGTGTTGGTGTTGACAGCCGGGCTGATGGTCATGGATGGTGCTGTGGTTATCGAAGCTACCTTTTCTTGGTGTTTCGATGGCTGTTCCCACCGACTTTTCGCCGGGCGTCCGCCTCGTGTGTTCGTGTGTGGCTACCTCTGGAAGAGCTTTCGATGGTGGGGCTTTAGGGCACTTCGACTAGAGTCGTGGAACAACTTTCCATTAAAGGATTGTTTATGAATGGAGCATCTAAGCATCGTTGCCTCTTCGGCTGGTCGTTCGCGTATAGCGCCTGCTCCAAGCTGAGGATGGGCGGTGACGTGTGGCACATGCTCTAAGCTGAGACGGGATGGTGACGTAAGGCACCTGCTCTAAGCTGAGACAGGGTGGTGACGTAAGGCACCTGCTCTAAGCTGAGACAGGGTGGTGACGTAAGGCACCTGCTCTAAGCTGAGACAGGGTGGTGACGTGTGACATCTGTTGCCACACGTCACCACCTAAGTTGCTCTAAGCTGAGCCATCAGCCCTCCAGTCCACACGACTCCTCAGCAGCCGTCCAGCCCCCCCCATGCAGCGTCACCTGTGACCTCCCCTCCTGCCGGCGTAGCCCGCCGCACGTCTGGCTATGAATGCAGGCCACCGGCGTTGTGTGCAGGTTGAGAGGGGCCGCTGTACTGCGGATCGAGCGGGCTCAATGGCTGAGTGACAGCTGGCGGCTGCAGGACCACATCGTGCTGCCTTGCTGACCGTCTGACACAACGCCGCGCCTGTGTGAACAGGCGTAGGCGCGTGCGTGCACGGTCATCATGGCCGAGGCTGGTGAGCTGACGCCTATCGGGTGCTACACGGTCACAGTCATCAGCTGAGGAAGCTGAGGCTGGTGAGCTGGTGCCTGTCGGGCGGTACACGGTCACGGTCGTCAGCTGAGGAAGCTGAGGAGGCTGAGGCTGGTGCCTCTCGGGCGGTACACGGTCACAGTCGTCAGCTGAGGAAGCTGAGGCTGGTGCCTGCCGGGCTATACACGGTCACAGTCGTCAGCTGAGGAAGCTGAGGCTGGTGAGCTGGTGCCTGTCGGGCGGTACACGGTCACAGTCGTCAGCTGAGGAAGCTGAGGCTGGTGAGCTGGTGCCTGTGGGGCGGTACACGGTCACAGTCGTCAGCTGAGGAAGCTGAGGCTGGTGAGCTGGTGCCTGTGGGGCGGTACACGGTCACAGTCGTCAGCTGCCCGCGCAGCCTTTGTTGTCGCCACGGTGTTCCGATGCGGGGAGCTGCTGTGAAGACTTCAGGCTGCCGACCAGCGACAGCGGACCGCCAGCTGCGGTTCGCGGCTGCGGTAGCGTGTATGTCGGCAGCGGACACGGTGTTCCCACGGCAACGCTGCACGACGGTCACTTCTCTCGCGGAGACCGGGCCGTACAGTCACGGGGGGTGGGGGCAGCGGAGCCGGGCCCACGCGTCAAGGGGAGACCAGCGGAGCCGGGACCACGCGTCAAGGGGAGACCAGCGGAGCCGGGCCCACGCGGTCAAGGGGAGACCAGCGGAGCCGGGCCCACGCGGTCAGGGGAGACCAGCGGAGCCGGGCCCACACGGTCACGGGGGTGGGGGCAGTGGTGCCGGGCCCACACGGTTAGGGGAAGTCAGTGGAGCCGGGCCCACACGGTCAGGGGAGACCAGCGGAGTCGGGCCCACACGGTCAGGATAGAAGTGGAATGGGGCCGGGTCAGGGGCCGGTTGGGCGAAGCCCACACTGTCCGGGTCATCAGTTGGTCGCTGTAGACACGGTCAGAGGGCCACTTGAGCGATGAGACGGATGACCACAGCTGTATCAGATGACAGTTGACTGGCAGGCTGAATAGGGCCCCTTGAGGGCACAGTGTACAGAACAGCTGATGGGTTAACACTGCCGACCACGTGCGTCTGACTTGCCTGACCTCTGTGGCACATCAGAGCGTGTGGCTGTGTCATTGTCACCGCCGCGGCGCAGGTCTATGATGCCACTCTTTTATTCGGGCATGGGGCTGGCGGTTGGTCGTTCAGACAGCGCACAGACGACACTCATTACAGCTGTAAGGAGTGTCGTCTGTGCGGCCGCTCTGTCCTATGAGCCTCGTCTCTTGTCCCTTGACTGCGGTACTTATCTGGTGCTCCTCAGCATCACGTCTGCTCCTCTCCCGTCCCATGACTGCGGTACTTATCTGGTGCTCCTCAGCATCACGTCTGCTCCTCTCCCGTCCCTTGACTGCGGTACTTATCTGGTGCTCCTCAGCATCACGTCTGCTCCTCTCCCGTCCCATGACTGCGGTACTTATCTGGTGCTCCTCAGCATCACGTCTGTTCCTCTCCCGTCTCATGACTGTGGTACTTATCTGGTGCTCCTCAGCATCACGTCTGCTCCTCTCCCGTCTCATGACTGTGGTACTTATCTGGTGCTCCTCAGCATCACGTCTGCTCCTCTCCCGTCTCATGACTGTGGTACTTATCTGGTGCTCCTCAGCATCACGTCTGCTCCTCTCCCGTCCCATGACTGCGGTACTTGTCTGGTGCTCCTCAGCATCACGTCTGCTCCTCTCCCGTCTCATGACTGCGGTACTTATCTGGTGCTCCTCAGCATCACGTCTGCTCCTCTCCCGTCCCATGACTGCGGTACTTATCTGGTGCTCCTCAGCATCACGTCTGCTCCTCTCCCGTCCCATGACTGCGGTACTTATCTGGTGCTCCTCAGCATCACGTCTGCTCCTCTCCCGTCCCATGACTGCGGTACTTATCTGGTGCTCCTCAGCATCACGTCTGCTCCTCTCCCGTCCCATGACTGCGGTACTTGTCTGGTGCTCCTCAGGATCACGCCTGCTCCTCTCCCGTCCCATAACTGCGGTACTTGTCTGGTGATCCTCAGCATCACGTCTGCTCCTCTCCCGTCCCATGACTGCGGTACTTATATGGTGCTCCTCAGCATCACGTCTGCTCCTCTCCCGTCCCATGACTGCGGTACTTGTCTGGTGCTCCCCAGCATCACGTCTGCTGCTCTCCCGTCCCGTGACTGCGGGACTTATCTGGTGCTCCTCAGCATCACGTCTGCTCCTCTCCCGTCCCATGACTGCGGTACTTATCTGGTGCTCCTCAGCATCACGTCTGCTCCTCTCCCGTCCCATGACTGCGGTACTTGTCTGGTGCTCCTCAGCGACACGTGCGGATGCGGATGTTGCTGTCGCCAGTTCGGTTGTCCTCTGTCTGTTCGGTGACGCCTGCTGACCTTCAGCCAGTGTGGCCCTTGTCAGTGTGTTCATTGTGAAGGAGTGCCGTTGGTGCTCGGGACAATGTGTTAATGCAGAGGGCAGTCGTGTTTTATGCTGAATGGAGAACCATTGGAGTGCAGGCGACCTTGCCTGCGCACGCGCCTTTAATTGGCTCGCACAGTGTTCAGCTGGGGGATGGGCAATACAGTAAGCCATAGTGGCCGAAATATTTACAAGCATATGAACGGTGCAAGCGTATGGGCTATCCAGATATTCGTATTGGGTCTCGAGGGCCTTCCAAATACTAAATGTAATGTGACCTCACTGCTGTGCGCCCTTCAACCCCAAAAGCCAACGAAGGGCCGAATGGAACCGTGAAGAATCCTTTCAGGCAGCGACGTCTACTTCATTTTGCAATGTCTCTGTGATCATCCCGAGCGTTCTTCACAGTACTTAAGTTGGCTGCGACTCGGTGAGGTGCGGACGCGACAGTGGTGCCCTCTACAACTGTCGCGCTGTGTGTGCTGCCACCTGCGGTCACTGGACAGGCGTCTGTGTGTGTCGGCAGAGCCTGAGCGGGCACACGACCGCCGTGGAGTGTGTGCGGTTCGGCCACACCGAGGAGCTGGTGTGCGCCGGCTCCAGCTCGGGCGCCATCAAGATCTGGGACCTGGAGGCGGCGCGTCTGGTGCGCACTCTCACCGGCCACAAGAGCAACATCCGCTGCATCGACTTCCATCCGTACGGCGACTTCCTGGCGTCCGGCAGCTTCGACACCAACATCAAGGTGAGTGTGCTGGCCGGCGCGTCGGTGTGTGCCTGGCGGCCGACCGCCGATGGCCTCCAGACGTGGGCTGTGTGTTGGCTGGTGAGCGGCCGCCGCCCGTGCTGGCTGGTGAGCGGCCGCCGCCCGTGCTGGCTGGTGGGCGGCCGCCGCCCCCGTGTTGGTTGGTGGGCGGCCTTCGCCTGTGTTGGCTGGTGGGCAGTCGCTGCCTGTGTTGGCTGGTGGACGGCCGCCGCCCGTGTTGTTTGGTGGGCAGTTGCCGCCTGAACAGCTGTATATGGCCAGCCGGATTAGTCGGATATTGGTAGCGACGCTGGGAGCCGCATGGCCGCGTGGTCACCAGCCGACAGCAGGACAACCGGCGCGGCCTTACGTCCACGTGGCCAGCTACTTCACAGCAGGCACCAATGCACAACGGGTACACGCTGGCAAGCTGTATCGCAGCCAGCGCCCACACAGTGCACTGCTGCGTGGGCGCCGGTAGCAGCCGTCACGTATCGCTGTGTGAACATTACATGCATGCCTGCATTGGCACCGTATATCCGTGGGTGAGGCTATGTGGCGTCTATCTGTTCGTCTGCGTAACTGTGTTGTGATAGAATGTCTGTGTTGCTATATGATTACCTGATGTCCATCTATGTGGCTGTATGGTGACAAAATGTCTGTATTGCTTTGTGATGACCAGGTGTCGGCCTTCGTGGCTGCATGGTGACTATGTCCGTCTGCGATTGTGCGGCGCCCGGGCGAATGACACAATGTGTCTGATTTTCCTCAGCTGTGGGATATCCGCCGGAAGGGCTGCATCTTCACCTACAAGGGCCACAGTCAGATGGTAAACAGCATCAAGTTCTCGCCGGACGGCCAGTGGATAGCCTCTGCTGGTGAAGACGGCGGAGTCAAGGTAGGCCAGCCGTTCCCTCCTGTTGAGTTGGGGCCTGGGTAGGCACTGATGAGGTCAGCAGCCGCTTGCCGTTCCGATGACATGTGTCCGGCACTGGCGGACTCGATGCAGGTCAATTCGGATGGCTTAGACCACTCAGGCATAAGCAGGAAGGTGATCAACATTGTTCATTTGTATACTCATGTAATAAGCTGTTTAAGCGACAGATATATATTTTGGCCTCGCCAGCACTGGCCCCCTGACGGTGTGGGTTTGCTGCTGCTGCTACAACTGCCGTGATGTCCACATACAGCGACACCTGTAGTGTTGTTACCTGGTGGTGGCAGCCTGGTGTTGGCCAATAGTGATAGCTGTGGTGTTGTTGGTCGGCAGTGGCAGCTGTAGTGTTGTTGGTCAGCAGTGGCAGCTGTGCTGTTGTTGTCCGGCAGTGAGTGTTGTAGTGTTGCTGGCCAGCAGGTGCAGTGACACCTTCATGGTTTTTGCCAGCTATGGGATTTGCGCGCCGGGAAGATGCTGACCGAGCTGACCAAACACACGGGTCCCGTTGTGGACGTCGAGTTCCATCCGCACGAGTTCCTGGTGGCGTCCGGAGGCTTCGACCGTGTCGTCAACTTCTGGGACCTGGAGAACTTCCAACTGGTCACCAGCTCCGACGGCGAATGTGGTCCAATCAGGTGCGAGCTGGTGGGGCCATTGGCCAATCTTGTGTAGGGTTGTTCAGTTGTGGACCAATCAAGTGTAAGCTGGTTTTGTTGTGGTCCAATCGTGCGTGGTCTTGTTATTAGGTAATAGCATTGGGTGTCTTGCAGGATTTTTGGATCGGTCGTAGATGGCTACCCCAAACCAGCGGATAATTAAGAAAGTGTATTTCAGTTCGTCTAGTCTAGTATTATAATTTCCAAGACGCAAAATGTTCTTGTATGTTAAGGTATAAGAGTTGGGTCTGTCTCTTGGGCATACACAAGACTGTAGTGTGTTTGCGATACGTCCACACCCTGGCATTCATTACTGAAAATTGACTTCCCAGTAGTCATCATGGTAGGGTATCCGTCCACCAGATTTAGTGGCCATCACACGTGTCGTTAGGAACTGGGAGGTGCCCTCGTTAAAGCAAATTAACGCGCCTGACGGTCGCGTCGTGCACCTTGGCCAACTACCCTAAAAGGGTCTGACACTGTGTCGGGCATGCATGCGTAAGGGAGGTGCGTGCGTCATGAGCCGCATCCTTTCATTTGGAGGTGCCCGGCTCAAAACACGCGCGCGCTCCCGGCGGCCATACACTGCATCGCACACGATCGCCCGACTCGGCCCGCTGCTACATCGGATATTAGCTGATCACGTGGGAGGGGTTAAGGGTTGGTTTGTCAGTTGAATCAGGATGGAGCCATGGCGGGGATTACAAGTGAGCAGCACAATACACAATTTCCGCTGTCATAGCTATGTATTAGTGATAGTATTAATGTAAACAGACCAAGGAAACCAGGAAGAAGGCACTGAGAATGCTTTGGGAAATAAATAGGAATGTATCATACAGAAGTGAGGAAGTCCTCAGGAAGGTTTCCTGTGCATATGTCAGGCCACGTTTGGAATACTGCATCCAAGCTTGATCTAGCTATGAAAAAGATTGTTGGCTTTTAGAGAGAGAGAGAGTACAAAAGAGGGCTACAAAAATGGTTAATGGTATAAGCAACTTGGCATATGAGGAAAGGTTGAAGAAATTGAATATGTTTTCACTTGGATATAGAAGGCTGAGAGAAGATCTTATCGAGGTCTTTAAATTTGTCCATGACCTGGAGAGGGGATATTTTGGGGAAATGTTTGAATTTAACAGAAATGATGCAATTAGAGGTCATCAATTCAAAATTAAAGTTAGCTACGGCAGAACAAGGTTAGGACAGTCTTTCTTTACCAACATGGTAGTAGAACACTGGAACCAGCTGCCAAAAGCCATTGTAAGGAGCAGCACATTGAACATCTTTAAAAACAGCATAGGCAATCATCATAAGAATAGAAGGCTTGCTTTCCAGTATTACGAGGAGGGCTGATTGACATATTTGGTGGGAAACTGGACGAGTGTACAGAGTGCAACCAAGAAGGGCCCTTGTGGCTCATAGTTGCACTAACATTTTGTGTCTTTGTCTTTATGTAAAGGGACGATGCTTTTTCGCCCATCAATGCGTATAAACTGCAAAATTCTTAGCAAGCTAATTAACTCGAAAGTCGTGTTTGTTGGACAGAATGGGACAGTCCTTTCAAGGGTGGTTTGTTTTATTCCATGACATCGTTAACCATCACCTTCAGAGTAATTATTAATAGTAACGTACAAGGTGAAATGGGCAGGCGTGTACGCAGCGTAAGCAAAGCAATTCGAATGGTAAATGTAAGATCTGTTGGCCTAAATATAATCCACGATATTAACACTCGCGTGTCCGGCGATCCGCGCCAACTTCGCCTGTCCGGTGGTAGATGCCTGCCCCCCTAAGATCTCTAGAACTGTGCTAGCTAGTGATAAACGGAAACCGGTGCTGGATAGCTGGTGACAAGCTCTATCGAAAGTATTTCGGTCAATTTTTTATCGTTCAGGTCAATATTCAGGTCACTGGGTCACCATAGGTCAAATTCGGCCAGATATATTGACACATATCTCAGGACCTGTAACATTTGTTTTTAACGGCGAACGCTATTCTACAGTCCTTGAAATGTGATATCGACAATATGCGGTGTGAGGCAGGAATACTTCTTATTCAGAAACTATGACCTCAGGTCAAGGTCATGAAGTAGCCTAGGGAGGGCATGTAATGTATCAATCGACACGTCTTGGCGATACAAGCACACTGACGGTAATGTCAGCCTTCTAGCTCAATGCAGTGTGATATAATGTGCAAGTGATGTCAGGTGATCTCAGATGATCTTGATGAGGTCACTGAAGAAAATATCAGCGGTAACATTGAGCATTGCTTCCAACTACACGCCACAACCGTTGTGGTCATTCCCACAGCAAATACATAACTAGGAAACATTTGTATATTTTACCATAGGCCTATAATGGGGGAAGCCATGGCTGCGACCTAACCTCAGGTCAATGCTACGAGAAAGCCCTAGATATATATATATATATATGTATATATATATATATATATATATATATATATATATATATATATATATATATATATATATTATGGTCATGACGTGTTATAAGTTTGAAATCGATCGCCCAATTATTGTGGAAGTTATGCCACCTAGAACTCCGAGGTATGTTGGGTCACTTCGCCTGACCTAGTGACCTGACCTGAGATTACCCAGGGATAAACATGTATGGGGATATGCGGAAAAGATAATGAGCAGCCATGCGAAGTTCGGCCTTGCTAACCCGATCAGTATGGCGGCAAATTAGGAAAAACCGCAGGGGGCAGATATCTGGCCCCTCCCCGGACGTGCGCGTGTTAAGAGGAGACCACTGATATATTAATGCGAACGAGAAGCGGTTGTGCCGGATACGGAATTCATTCGACCTAGTCCAATGCCATTCATTATTCTTCTCCAACACGATTCAGCGAGAATATTTGGGCAAGAGCCATGCGGAATCCCCACGATGAAACTACGAATATCACCTCGGTGACAAGAGATGTATTCTGGTTCAAACTAAGGAAACTGAGGGCTGCCAACCTAGCATTAGCTCGGTGCCTGCCTATATAGTGTTATATGTCGACTACAATCCCTTCACAGTGCTATTAAGATAGCTTCGGTTTTGGATTGTAAAATATATGAGCACTTCTAACACACATTTGTCACGATATTAATTAACTATGTTTAGTTTGGTTTCACCCTCCCTAACTTCGTGTTTCATTAATTACGCTCACACAACACTTGATTACCTCCGACACGACCTAAAGCTCCAATGGCGCTGCAAATCCAATACGCACACCAATTATGTTACGATAAATACGGTCAGTAGTGAATGGCTGCTGGTGTGTGCCCGACCGCACCGCGCCTATCCCCGCAGCTGGAGGGTTTCCGTGCCAGCCGCTGTAGTCACCTCGGCCGTGTGTATCTGACCGGTGTTGGACACTCCTCGCCAGGTGTATCTGACCGGTGTCGGGCACTCGCCGTGTATCTGCGGTGTTGGGACGCCAGGTGTATCTGACCGGTGTGGGCACGCTCCTCGCCAGGTGTATCTGACCGGTGTTGGGCACGCTCCTCGCCAGGTGTATCTGACCGGTGTCGGGCACGCTCCTCGCCAGGTGTATCTGACCGGTGTTGGGCACGCCAGGTGTATCTGACCGGTGTCGGGCACGCTCCTCGCCAGGTGTATCTGACCGGTGTTGGACACGCTCCTCGCCAGGTGTATCTGACCGGTGTCGGGCACGCTCCTCGCCAGGTGTATCTGACCGGTGTCGGGCACGCTCCTCGCCAGGTGTATCTGACCGGTGTCGGGCACGCTCCTCGCCAGGTGTATCTGACCGGTGTTGGGCCGCCAGGTGTATCTGACCGGGGCACGCTCCTCGCCAGGTGTATCTGACCGGTGTTGGGCACGCCAGGTGTATCTGACCGGTGTTGGACACGCTCCTCGCCAGGTGTATCTGACCGGTGTTGGGCACGCTCCTCGCCAGGTGTATCTGACCGGTGTTGGACACGCTCCTCGCCAGGTGTATCTGACCGGTGTCGGGCACGCTTCTCGCCAGGTGTATCTGACCGGTGTTGGGCACGCTCCTGGTGTATCTGACCGGTGTCGGGCACGCTCCCCAGGTGTATCTGACCGGGTTGGCTCGCCAGGTGTATCTGACCGGTGTTGGGCACGCTCCTCGCCAGGTGTATCTGACCGGTGTTGGGCACGCTCCTCGCCAGGTGTATCTGACCGGTGTCGGGCACGCTCCTCGCCAGGTGTATCTGACCGGTGTTGGGCACGCTCCTCGCCAGGTGTATCTGACCGGTGTTGGGCACGCTCCTCGCCAGGTGTATCTGACCGGTGTTGGGCACGCTCCTCGCCAGGTGTATCTGACCGGTGTTGGGCACGCTCCTCGCCAGGTGTATCTGACCGGTGTTGGGCACGCTCCTCGCCAGGTGTATCTGACCGGTGTCGGGCACGCTCCTCGCCAGGTGTATCTGACCGGTGTTGGGCACGCTCCTCGCCAGGTGTATCTGACCGGTGTTCGGGCACGCTCCTCGCCAGGTGTATCTGACCGGTGTCGGGCACGCTCCTCGCCAGGTGTATCTGACCGGTGTCGGGCACGCTCCTCGCCAGGTGTATCTGACCGGTGTTGGGCACGCTCCTCGCCAGGTGTATCTGACCGGTGTCGGGCACGCTCCTCGCCAGGTGTATCTGACCGGTGTTGGGCACGCTCCTCGCCAGGTGTATCTGACCGGTGTCGGGCACGCTCCTCGCCAGGTGTATCTGACCGGTGTTGGGCACGCTCCTCGCCAGGTGTATCTGACCGGTGTCGGGCACGCTCCTCGCCAGGTGTATCTGACCGGTGTTGCGGGCACGCTCCTCGCCAGGTGTATCTGACCGGTGTCGGGCACGCTCCTCGCCAGGTGTATCTGACCGGTGTTGGGCACGCTCCTCGCCAGGTGTATCTGACCGGTGTTGGGCACGCTCCTCGCCAGGTGTATCTGACCGGTGTCGGGCACGCTCCTCGCCAGGTGTATCTGACCGGTGTTGGGCACGCTCCTCGCCAGGTGTATCTGACCGGTGTGTCGGGCACGCTCCTCGCCAGGTGTATCTGACCGGTGTTGGGCACGCTCCTCGCCAGGTGTATCTGACCGGTGTTGGGCACGCTCCTCGCCAGGTGTATCTGACCGGTGTTGGGCACGCTCCTCGCCAGGTGTATCTGACCGGTGTCGGGCACGCTCCTCGCCAGGTGTATCTGACCGGTGTGGGCACGCTCCTCGCCAGGTGTATCTGACCGGTGTTGGGCACGCTCCTGCCAGGTGTATCTGACCGGTGTCGGGCACGTCCTCGCCAGGTGTATCTGACTGCTTGACCGGTGTTGGGCACGCTCCTCGCCAGGTGTATCTGACCGGTGTTGGGCACGCTCCTCGCCAGGTGTATCTGACCGGTGTTGGTGGGCACGCTCCTCGCCAGGTGTATCTGACCGGTGTTGGCACGCTCCTCGCCAGGTGTATCTGACCTGGACGGTGTTCGGACGCCTCGCCAGGTGTATCTGACCGGTGTTGGACGCCTCGCCAGGTGTATCTGACCCGGTGTTGGGACGCTCCTCGCCAGGTGTATCTGACCGGTGTTGGGCACGCTCCTCGCCAGGTGTATCTGACCGGTGTTGGGCACGCTCCTCGCCAGGTGTATCTGACCGGTGTTGGGCACGCTCCTCGCCAGGTGTATCTGACCGGTGTTGGGCACGCTCCTCGCCAGGTGTATCTGACCGGTGTTGGGCACGCTCCTCGCCAGGTGTATCTGACCGGTGTTGGGCACGCTCCTCGCCAGGTGTATCTGACCGGTGTCGGGCACGCTCCTCGCCAGGTGTATCTGACCGGTGTTGGGCACGCTCCTCGCCAGGTGTATCTGACCGGTGTTGGGCACGCTCCTCGCCAGGTGTATCTGACCGGTGTTCGGGCACGCTCCTCGCCAGGTGTATCTGACCGGTGTTGGGCACGCTCCTCGCCAGGTGTATCTGACCGGTGTTGGGTTTGGGCACGCTCCTCGCCAGGTGTATCTGACCGGTGTGGGCACGCTCCTCGCCAGGTGTATCTGACCGGTGTTGGGCACGCTCCTCGCCAGGTGTATCTACGCCGGTGTATCTGACCGGTGTCGGGCACGCTCCTCGCCAGGTGTATCTGACCGGTGTTGGGCACGCTCCTCGCCAGGTGTATCTGACCGGTGTTGGGCACGCTCCTCGCCAGGTGTATCTGACCGGTGTTGGGCACGCTCCTCGCCAGGTGTATCTGACCGGTGTTGGGCACGCTCCTCGCCTGGTGTATCTGACCGGTGTTGGCCACGCTCCTCGCCAGGTGTATCTGACCGGTGTTGGGCACGCTCCTCGCCAGGTGTATCTGACCGGTGTTGGACACGCTCCTCGCCAGGTGTATCTGACCGGTGTCGGGCACGCTCCTCGCCAGGTGTATCTGACCGGTGTTGGGCACTCGCCAGGTGTATCTGACCGGTGTTGGGCACGCTCCTCGCCAGGTGTATCTGACCGGTGTCGGGCACGCTCCTCGCCAGGTGTATCTGACCGGTGTTGGACACGCTCCTCGCCAGGTGTATCTGACCGGTGTTGGGCACGCTCCTCGCCAGGTGTATCTGACCGGTGTCGGGCACGCTCCTCGCCAGGTGTATCTGACCGGTGTTGGGCACGCTCCTCGCCAGGTGTATCTGACCGGTGTTGGGCACGCTCCTCGCCAGGTGTATCTGACCGGTGTTGGGCACGCTCCTCGCCAGGTGTATCTGACCGGTGTTGGGCACGCTCCTCGCCAGGTGTATCTGACCGGTGTTGGGCACGCTCCTCGCCAGGTGTATCTGACCGGTGTTGGGCACGCTCCTCGCCAGGTGTATCTGACCGGTGTCGGGCACGCTCCTCGCCAGGTGTATCTGACCGGTGTCGGGCACGCTCCTCGCCAGGTGTATCTGACCGGTGTCGGGCACGCCCTCGCCAGGTGTATCTGACCGGTGTGGCACGCCCTCGCCAGGTGTATCTGACCGGTGTTGGGCACGCTCTCGCCAGGTGTATCTGACCGGTGTTGGGCACGCTCCTCGCCAGGTGTATCTGACCGGTGTTGGGCACGCTCCTCGCCAGGTGTATCTGACCGGTGTTGGGCACGCTCCTCGCCAGGTGTATCTGACCGGTGTTGGGCACGCTCCTCGCCAGGTGTATCTGACCGGTGTTGGGCACGCTCCTCGCCAGGTGTATCTGACCGGTGTTGGGCACGCTCCTCGCCAGGTGTATCTGACCGGTGTTGGGCACGCTCCTCGCCAGGTGTATCTGACCGGTGTTGGGCACGTCCTCGCCAGGTGTATCTGACCGGTGTTGGGCACCTCCTCGCCAGGTGTATCTGACCGGTGTTGGGCACGCTCCTCGCCAGGTGTATCTGACCGGTGTTGGGCACGCTCCTCGCCAGGTGTATCTGACCGGTGTCGGGCACGCTCCTCGCCAGGTGTATCTGACCCGTGTCGGGTACGCTCCTCGCCAGGTGTATCTGACCGGTGTCGGGCACGCTCCTCGCCAGGTGTATCTGACCGGTGTCGGGCACGCTCCTCGCCAGGTGTATCTGACCGGTGTCGGGACCGCTCCTCGCCAGGTGTATCTGACCGGTGTCGGGCACGCTCCTCGCCAGGTGTATCTGACCGGTGTGGGCACTCCTCGCCAGGTGTATCTGACCGGTGTTGGGCACGCTCCTCGCCAGGTGTATCTGACCGGTGTTGGGCACCTCCTCGCCAGGTGTATCTGACCGGTGTCTGGGCACGCTCCTCGCCAGGTGTATCTGACCGGTGTCGGGCACGCTCCTCGCCAGGTGTATCTGACCGGTGTTGGACACGCTCCTCGCCAGGTGTATCTGACCGGTGTTGGGCACGCTCCTCGCCAGGTGTATCTGACCGGTGTTGGGCACGCTCCTCGCCAGGTGTATCTGACCGGTGTCGGGCACGCTCCTCGCCAGGTGTATCTGACCGGTGTCGGGCACGCTCCTCGCCAGGTGTATCTGACCGGTGTTGGGCACGCTCCTCGCCAGGTGTATCTGACCGGTGGTCGAGGTTTGACCGGTGTCGGGCACGCTCCTCGCCAGGTGTATCTGACCGGTGTCGGGCACGCTCCTCGCCAGGTGTATCTGACCGGTGTGGGGCACGCTCCTCGCCAGGTGTATCTGACCGGTGTTGGACACGCTCCTCGCCAGGTGTATCTGATCGGTGTTGGGCACGCTCCTCGCCAGGTGTATCTGACCGGTGTTGGGGACGCTCCTCGCCAGGTGTATCTGACCGGTGTTGGGCACGCTCCTCGCCAGGTGTATCTGACCGGTGTCGGGCACGCTCCTCGCCAGGTGTATCTGACCGGTGTTGGACACGCTCCTCGCCAGGTGTATCTGACCGGTGTCGGGCACGCTCCTCGCCAGGTGTATCTGACCGGTGTTGGACACGCTCCTCGCCAGGTGTATCTGACCGGTGTCGGGCACGCCAGGTGTATCTGACCGGTGTCGGGCACGTCAGGTGTATCTGACCGGTGTTGGGCACGCTCCTCGCCAGGTGTGTCTGATCGGTGTTGGGCACGCTCCTCGCCAGGTGTATCTGACCGGTGTTGGGCACGCCAGGTGTATCTGACCGGTGTCGGGCACGCTCCTCGCCAGGTGTATCTGACCGGTGTCGGGCACGCTCCTCGCCAGGTGTATCTGACCGGTGTCGGGCACGCTCCTCGCCAGGTGTATCTGACCGGTGTCGGGCACGCTCCTCGCCAGGTGTATCTGACCGGTGTCGGGCACGCCAGGTGTATCTGACCGGTGTCGGGCACGCTCCTCGCCAGGTGTATCGCGTTCGGCGGCGACGGCGACTGCGTGTTCGCCGGCTGTCACGACCTGCTCAAGGTGTACGGCTGGGAGCCGTTCCGCTCCTACGACACCGTCGCCATGGGCTGGGGCAAGATCCACGACATCGCCGTCGCGCAAACACAGCTGGTGAGAGAGGAAGAGAGAGGGGGAGAGGCAGAGTGTGAAAGAGTACGAGTGCGTGAAGAGAGAGAGAGAGAGAGAGAGAGAGAGAGAGAGAGAGAGAGAGAGAGAGAGAGAGAGAGAGAGAGAGAGAGAGAGAGAGAGAGAGAGAGTGCGAGTGCGAGTGCGAGTGCGAGTGCGAGTGCGAGTGCGAGTGCGAGTGCGAGTGCGAGTGCGAGTGCGAGTGCGAGTGCGAGTGCGAGTGCGAGTGCGAGTGCGAGTGCGAGTGCGAGAGAGAGCGGTTGTGTTTTGCTGTCTCTCTCGAGTTGCCGACCGTCAGGTGTCGTGATTGTGATGAGTTCGTCATTGGGAAGCTCGTCGGAGCCCGGTACTGGGACAGGGGAGGAGGGTGGAGTGCGTGTCTGGCCCGCCGGTCGGCGACCACCTGGCCCGCTGCTATCTGACCATCACCCGCCACACACGCACGCCTGACCTGGTGAGCCAGGCGGTATCGGCACACGGCGCGGTCACGCAGCCACGGCGCCGACATGGCGTCCGCGCAGTCGCCCCGTCTCAGACGTGACCGCGCTGTGCCCTGACGTGCTGCTGTGGCCGTGAGGTGGCGCGATGGCCGGGAGGGCGTGGTCGAGTGTGACGCCGCTGCCGCCGATCGGCCGGTCAGCTGGGGACGGTCCGCCACATGAGCCTCTCCTGCTGCCGGCCTGTGTGGCCACGGTGCGTGCTTCTCTCGTCGGTCCGTCCTCCCGTGTTCGGCGCAATCACGCTGAAACGTGATCACTCGTCGGGTCCGTGGCTCCTGCCACAGCCGGCAGCTCCATCGAATGTCGTGATCGGCGTGTGATCCAGTGTCGTGAGCTGAGCGTGGTCGATTGATCTTTTTTTTTAGTTAGGTGGAAAGCGTGCCTTGCGCTCTGCGTTTGTCCGACTTTGGCATCTGTGTGCGGTCAGGTTGGCGCGGCGTTCCACGCGTCCAACGTGTCCATCTACATGGTGGATCTGAAGAAGGTGCAGCCGTTCGGGAAGCCGCAGATGCAGGAGACTGCACCCGCCTTCCGACACGGCCAGCACGTCCGCAAGAGCTTCATCAAAGACAAGCCGCCGGACGGAAACGGAAATGGGTGAGTGGTGGCGTACGGTTTGGATCCTGAGATCATTTGTCAGTGAACGGCGACGCCCGGAATTATTGAGCTACTCGCGCGGAGTGATCGATTAACAGATATTCTCCTCAAAAGTGATTGCTGCTTGGTGTTCTATAGAAGTTCAAGGTGTGCCTAACATGGATATGTACCAATCAAGTTAATATATAGCTGATGTGCGAGTCAAAATAAGAGGACGAGTAGTCCAGGCGTAAGTTGCCCGTCTCACAATCGAGAGTGTGGGTTCGAGTCTCACCTGACGCTGCTCTTCACCCGCGGCCGATCGGCGTGAGATTGGCGACGCTATAAGACTGAACGGTCGATGCGTCGTAAAACCAACAAACAGCCGATTCAAAATATAATATATTGCATTGGACATTGTGGTGTAAAATCTGACCGCAAGGAAAATTATATTGAAGGGCGAAGCAGCACTTGATTTTTTGGTAATACGTATAAATGCACGCCACATAACGTTGTGTAGATGAGGTATACTATAGAGGTATTGCCACGTGCTCCAGTTCGTTTTGCTTCAAACACGGTCTTTATGTCATAGACAATCATGAAGTATGTGGAAGAAACTTGACACAAACTAAGACACCGCGTCCAAATCCGAAGTGTCATTAAGTATTAGGCAACCCAAAATTATATCGCACGATGTCCGACTTTATCTCCCGTTTGCTCAGTTTGGCTGTGCGGGTCGACGAGTCTTCCGATGCCAACGTGAACACGGAGCCTGAGGACGACATGCTGTCGGCGGTCGACGTCAAGGAGGTGGAGGACTACACGTCCATCTTCCGACCGCGCCAGCGCGCCCGTGAGTGTCGCCGCTGCGCCTCTGGACTGCCGATACTTGGCCTCAGCCCCAGGCCGCCGCATGCACACCGCACACACCGGCTAACGAGCAGTCTTCGATTCGCTCCTACCGCCTGTTTGGTTGGTGATAAAACTCGAGGCACTTGACACTTATTCGTTCTTTAGAGGAAGCTGGGCAGTGCCGAATATGTAGCGAAACCGAAATTGGTGGTGAAGAAGCGTTTGGCCCATATGTGCTGTGCAGCATTTGGGGTCTGTTAGCAAAAAATCCCTCGGTTCAAATGAAGAACATAGATTAAGTGGCTTTGTCTCAGTGCGTTCACTTTTATCGCGACAGGATAATGTTTGTCAGGGCGCGTAGATGAACAGATATGACAGATTTGAAGGCATGTCGCTTTTGGACTAACTTCATGTGTCATAACCAACTGACGTATATTTGCTCTTCCATGTGTACTCTGCGACTGGCTTATTGTTTTAACTATTTCATACGAGAATGTGCACGAATGTCCATGAATCGATGCACAGCCGGCTGCTAAGATGTTATAAATTGGCTGTATTAGCTGTTTCGGCTGTACTCGTAAATATGGAACAGTGTCATTTTATTTTTCGTACTTCAAGTGTCCTAGCTACTGAATGCCAATGCTGAGGAAAAAATTGTATTCGTGAATTTGCAATTAATTTTTTTTTCGGCCACCACATGACAACATTCATAATAGGATTCACATCAGCTTTGGCGCCTGGAGTGTCCCAATTGCAAAGCTTTTTGGCCTTGTCCCAGTGTTCCCAAGCGTGAGGAAACTAGTTTACCTCCGAGCTCTGCCTGTTATAATTTGAATGCTTGCATATTTGCTGTGTGAGAGAATGGTCTAACTTTGGCTAATTGGTAGCATGCTCTTTAGCTGATTGGTAGCATAGCATGCTCTTTTATATTGGTTTCATGTACACTGCTTTTATACGATGGGCATGCAGATGTGCACCGCATGGCTACAGCAGTACTAATATGCACGCTTCGTCGCAGTCCCCGTCAATCCTCATAGTGCAGGAAAATGTTCTACGTCATTCAGTGTGAGGAGTGGAGTCGATTTGACTACCCCACAACTGAGCAAGGTAGAGATGCGGTAAATGGCATGGCGTATCGACAGCCTTGAACTTTTAGAGTTACTTTAATCATGTTTACTTCCCGAATAGCCAACAGATATGTTTCTGTACCTCTTGGTTGACTTTCCAGGTCATGCCAAGCAGGCCAGTGTCAGGATGCATTCATTCGCCTATCTGCCGTAGTTTCCGGATGCTGGTCATAGCACGAATGTGATTTCGCACTTCAATCTTGATGACATTCGAACAGAAAACTTCGTCCAATTGTTCATACGTGCAAAGGTCAAGAGCACCGACCCCGTCAAGGTCACTGTACTTCCTTGGAAAGGATGTCTGTTCTGTGCTCAACGTGCGGACTGCGGCGAAGTAGGCAGCACACAATGAACGGGCACGCATTTGTCCACTCCCTGCCAGGGATCATTTCTCAAGAACGTCGAGTTTTATCCTTCAGAAGTCGAAAAATGCCTGGGATCGAGACGCCAACAATAAACTTAAGGCAACCAAGCAACACCTGGGAAACTGGGCTTCATGCCTACGTAGGTCCAGACCAGAGGAAGTTGCACTTCGCAGGTTGCGTATCAGACATACATACGCTACCCATCGATACCTCCTCTGTGGGGAGGAAAGGCCACAGTGCCCCGCTGTTAGGAAACCTTGACGGTGCGCCACGTTCTATTACGTGTCATTACTCCGCATAGTTTCGTCATTTACCTCGCATTGTGCTCCCGATCGCACATCTTTCCAAACACCGCTTCACCAACGCCGCGAGACGCTTACCGTACGTAAGCGCGTACTCGACTGTTCCAAAAATCAGCCAGCTTTGATCTTCAGCCACAGTTGAGGCTACTCACCTGGAGTGAGCATGAATGGTGGGTCGTCGGTCAGGTCCTATTTGTTGTCGATAGTGGCGCAGAGGAAGGCGCTGTATCCCGGGAGGTAAAGATCTATACAGATCACCAATATAAAGATCGCGGAAGTATATCTGGTCGGAACTTGAAACCTAGGTTGACAGGAACACCGTTATGGGCGCTATATGATCAGCATGGTCAATGCTCCCTGAAGCCCAAATCAGTAACTAAACTAACGAAGGCTGTACGCTTGCCTGCCACACACTGGGTTGCTGCCTGCTCGCCAGTTTTAGACCAAACGCTGCAGCCATTGGGCGTGCGCAGCTCTTACTACTAGCAGCTACTCACCAGCTCATCACAATGCGTGGGATTGCTAGAGTCTAACTGTATTGGGAAAGAGTCAAGTTCGTTGGGTTCCAGCTTCATCGCACGCTCCTGGCGGATATGTTCATTTGTAAGGTTGCAATTCGACTGGAACGTTGCCTACTGTTGTGTGTGATTACACTGATGTTATGGCCAATTTGTGTAATCGGTGGCTTCGTTCTATTTTGGAGTGATTTTGTTCTTTTTTAGTTCTACATTAAATTTCCCATTGTACCAAAGCTGTTGACGTTTGTCGAATTCCAGAGTGAAACCGACACAGATCTAAGCGCAGTAAATATCCCTACATCTTATTGAGGTGGTGCACTGCATTCGCATCAGCCAATGCAGCGGCTGTGCGCAAAGCAACGCACTGCGAGATCTGCGGCACCCGTTTTCCGTCTGTTGCCTGGCTGGACGTGTGCCCACAGCCCACACTCTGCACTTGTCCCGTGTGTGTCACGTGCATGTCGCACTTCGCAACACCGCCGGTCTTGCAGTGAACCGCACACCGCCACCGGCCGAGCTGGCGTCTGAGCCGGCGGCCGTGACTGCGCCTGGGTCGGCACCGGCCGCCGCCGCCGCCATTCTGCGGTCCCGACCGCCGCACCTCGCCGACCCGGTCCGCGGCTGTCCAGGTAACTGCCGGCCGCACGTGTACCGCTCGCCGAGTAGCTGCCGAGCAGTGGTCACCGCCTGGGTCGGCACCCGCCGGGTAGGTATCGAGCAGTGGTCACCGCCTGGGTCGGCGCCCGCCGGGTAGGTATCGAGCAGTGGTCACCGCCTGGGTCGGCGCCCGCCGGGTAGGTATCGAAGTGGTCCCGCGCCCGCCGGGTAGGTATCGAGCAGTGGTCACCGCCTGGGTCGGCGCCCGCCAGGTAGGTATCGAGCAGTGGTCACCGCCTGGGTCGGCACCCGCCGGGTAGGTATCGAGCAGTGGTCACCGCCTGAGTCGCCACCCGCCGGGTAGGTATCGAGCAGTGGTCACCGCCTGAGTCGCCACCCGCCGGGTAGGTATCGAGCAGTGGTCACCGCCTGGGTCGCCACCCGCCGGGTAGGTATCGAGCAGTGGTCACCGCCTGGGTCGGCGCCCGCCGGGTAGGTATCGAGCAGTGGTCACGCCTGGGTCGGCGCCCGCCGGGTAGGTATCGAGCAGTGGTCACCGCCTGGGTCGCCACCCGCCGGGTAGGTATCGAGCAGTGGTCACCGCCTGAGTCGCCACCCGCCGGGTAGGTATCGAGCAGTGGTCACCGCCTGAGTCGCCACCCGCCGGGTAGGTATCGAGCAGTGGTCACGCCTGGGTCGCACCCGCCGGGTAGGTATCGAGCAGTGGTCACCGCCTGAGTCGCCACCCGCCGGGTAGGATCGAGCAGTGGTCACCGGCGCCACCCGCCGGGTAGGTATCGAGCAGTGGTCACGCCTGAGTGCCAGGGGGTATCGGCAGTGGTGCCTGGTCGCCACCCGCCGGGTAGGTATCGAGCAGTGGTCACCCTGGGTCGCCACCCGCCGGGTAGGTATCGAGCAGTGGTCACCCCTGGTCGCCACCCGCCGGGTGGTTGGTCGCCACCCGCCGGGTAGGTATCGAGCAGTGGTCATCACCTGAGTCGCCACCCGCCGGGTAGGTATCGAGCAGTGGTCACCGCCTGAGTCGCCACCCGCCGGGTAGGTATCGAGCAGTGGTCACCCCCTGGGTCGGCGCCCGTCGACGCTCTGTAGCGCCACTGACGATGGAGCCGCCGCTGCTGAGGGCTGCGGTGGTGGGCTGGCAGGTGAGTGGTGGCCGTGGTCCGCCACCCCTGCTGTGGGCTGCGGTGATGGGCCGGCATGCGAGCGGTGGCCGTGGCCTGCCGACACTGACGTCAACACACTGCCCGGTGGTGCCGTGCTCTGACTGTGTGCGCCGTCTGTCGGCAGAGCTGCCGGCGGTGTGTCGGCCGCCGACCGGCGCAGCCCCACCGCCGCAGTACCGGCTGTCGGCGACGGCGGCCGAGGCGGCGCCACCACCGCAGTACCGACAGTCGGCGTCGGGCCCCGAGCCGACACTGCGCCGACAGCCGGTCGGGTACGGGCCGGCCGCGGCCGTGCGCACACCGCTGGCCGGCCGTCAGGTGGTCTACCACTCGACGCCCGACGTGCGGCCCGACAGTGTGCCCATCCCCACGGAGCAGCCGTACAGGTGAGACGCGGCCGGCCGGCCTGTGTCGGCGGTGGCGCCGCGCTGATTGCCGACTAAGTCGCGTGTAGCCTCGCGCTGTCCCAGCTACCACCAGTGTCTTGTCCTTGCAGCGTAGTGTTCCGAGTTTGCCGTGCCGCCACGTGTAGCCTCGCGCTGCCCGAGCTACCACCAGTGTGTTGTCCGTGAAGCGTGGTGTTTGCCGCCACGAATGTACTGTGGAGCCGACACCTGCGGCCGGCGGACGATTGACGAGGTGTGACGTTGGCAGGCCGACCGGCGGCATCCGCCACAGTCCGTCGGACCCGGTGATAGTGCGCGAGCCGGAGGTGACGGTCGGGCCGGCGCCGACGGCCACCCAGCCGCCGTACGGCTCTCACACTGCACCCGGCGGCCGCCACCAGCAGGCGCCACCGCCACCGCCACTGTCGCCACTGTCGCCACCGCCGCCGCCCCCGCCGCCGCCGCTGCCACTGGCGCCGCCACCGCCGACCGACCCGGCCGACGTGGACGCGCGCAGCATCGTGCCCATCACCGGCGACAAGCCGTCCGGTCTGGACATCGACGACTTCCTGCCGGTGGGTGTGCCGTCGGTGCTGATGGTGGCGTCGCGTCCACACCGCGGGATCTCGTGGGATCTTGAAAAAAAGTTCACCAGGAGAGTTTCCTCGACCATTCCAATGAATTCCGGGGGTTGGAGCTTATACTTTTCGACTTTCAATTTTAAGGACCACCCTACTGACCACCAGCAGACCCTACTAAGTCTGCTGGTGGTGCTCTGTGAGGTGAGGTGGTCTGCTGACTATGTCTGCTGGTGGTGCTCTGTGAGGTGAGGTGGTCTGCTGACTAAGTCTGCTGGTGGTGCTCTGTGAGGTGAGGTGGTCTGCTGACTATGTCTGCTGATGGTGCTGTGAGGTGAGGTGGTCTGCTGACTATGTCTGCTGATGGTGCTGTGAGGTGAGGTGGTCTGCTGACTATGTCTGCTAGTGGTGCTGTGAGGTGTGCTGACCTGCTGACCATGTCTGCTGGTGGTGCTGTGAGGTGAGGTGAGGTGGTCTGCTGACTATCTCCGCTGGTGGCTCTGTGAGGTGAGGTGAGGTGGTCTGCTGACCATGTCTGCTGGTGGTGCTGTGGGGTGAGCTGACCTGCTGATGGCCGCCCCTGTGTCCGTCAGAGTCAGCTGGGCCGACTGCGGTTCGGCGGCGGCATGTCCGCGCAGTCTGCCGTCTCCGAGGCGGAGGCGTTCAGCAGCATCGTCAAGGGCCACGACTCGATGATGTCGGTGTTGACCAACCGACACCGCCAGCTGGAGATCACTCACTCGCTGTGGTGCAGCAAGGACGCCAAGACGGCCATGGAGCACGTGGTGGCGCGCCACGACCTGGCCGTCAGTGTGGACCTGCTGAGCCAGCTGAACCTGAGGCCGTGAGTAGACGGCGCACGGCCGCTCGGCCAGCTGCCTCGGCTGCCTGACAGACAGCCGACACACCTGGAGCGTGTGTCAGGTCGGGCAGATACCTGGAGTATCTCTCGTCAGGCTGGCTCCCGTTCGTTCGCGAACCAGCCAACTCAGTGCGGGCCGTGAATTCTGTCTCCTGAGCCATCACAACACACAAGCACGACTGGACACCCGGTACGCGAGTGACCACCTTACACTGAATGCACACGTCGGTGGCTGATTCGCGGGGTAATCGTGCCCCTAGCAATGGTATCGGACCACGACTGTGAATGCGCACTGCAGCAGTTCACGTACATGGACTCTGTATGACCGAAGCAGTTGAAGCGCCCCTAAGCCGAAATAACAAGCCAACAGTTCACGTACGGTATCGTGATCAGTTGGATGCGGAATATGGGCTGAATTTGCGGGCCAGGAATTCTTACTGCTCCAAGTTGAGCTTATTTGTGGAGGTTTGACCACTCTGTAAAAGTTGCTTTAACTGGGCGCCCATGGTGGCGGCCACTCAATTTCAACTCCGAGATGATATAGTCAAATGGTTGTACACTTCGCGCCACTGAAAGGCTGTTGGCTCGAGTTCCACCTGCCGCCGCTATTCACCTACTACCAATCGGCGTGAGATATTAAAATGGTAGCATGCCCACACAGTTGGTATGAAAGGAAATATCAGTACCCACCGGATATTACCTCCACTTGAGGTGGAAAACCGTCTCCCAGTCCCACGCTTTTGATTTGTACCAAAAATTACTGATGGGCGTGAATGGTCAAATACTGATAGAATCACCCTACAGCCCAAATAAGAACAGCAATGTCAACTGCAGGGGACGAGTAGTCTAGGGGTAAATTGCTCGTCTCACAGTCGAAAGGTTGTGGGTTCAAGTCTCACCTGTCGCTACTCTTCGCCCACGATCAATCGGCGTGAGGGATTGGTCGCGGGCGAAGAGTAGCGACAGGTGAGACTCGAACCCACAACCTTAACGCTACTCTCACGCCTTATGGGCGCTGCATGATCATTGCAGTCGATGCGCCCCTAAGCCCCAATAAACAAACAAACTCTCACACCTTAACGGTCGCTGTGTCGTAAAACCAGTAAACAACCAACCAACAACGACAACTGACCCGCAGGTTTTAGAGTGAACTATGGGACTTCTGCCACTGGTGCACCGCAATTGCAATGTGTCCCGTCATGATGCCACACGGTCTGCCCGTCATGTCTAACATCTCAAACGCCCAGTGTCGCCGGTGCTGACACGCAGCGTGTGTGTGTGCGTGTGCGTGTGCGTGTGCGTGTGTGTGTGTGTGTGTGTGTGTGTGTGTGTGTGTGTGTGTGTGTGTGTGTGTGTGTGTGTGTGTGTGTGTGTGTGTGTGTGTGTGTGTGTGTGTGTGTGTGTGTGTGTGTGTGTGTGTGTGTGTGTGTGTGTGTGTGTGTGTGTGTGTGTGTGTGTGTGTGTGTGCGTGTGCGTGTTGTGTGCGTGTGTTGTGTGCGTGTGTGTGTGTGTGTGTGTGTGTGTGTGTGTGTGTGTGTGTGTGTGTGTGTGTGTGTGTGTGTGTGTGTGTGTGTGTGTGTGTGCGTGTGTGTGTGTGTGTGTGTGTGTGTGTGTGTGTGTGTGTGTGTGTGTGCGTGTGTGTGTGTGTGTGTGTGTGTGTGTGTGTGTGTGTGTGTGTGTGTGTGTGTGTGTGCGTGTGTGTGTGTGTGCGTGTGTGTGTGTGTGCGTGTGTGTGTGTGTGTGTGTGTGTGTGTGTGTGTGTGTGTGTGTGTGTGTGTGTGTGTGTGTGTGTGTGTGTGTGCGTGTGTGTGTGTGTGTGTGTGTGTGTGTGTGTGTGTGTGTGTGTGTGCGTGTGTGTGTGTGTGTGCGTGTGCGTGTGCGTGTGTGTGTGTGTGTGTGTGTGTGTGTGTGTGTGTGTGTGTGTGTGTGTGTGTGTGTGTGTGTGTGTGTGTGTGTGTGTGTGTGTGTGTGTGCGTGTGTGTGTGTGTGCGTGTGTGTATGTGTTGTGTGTGTGTGTGTATGTGTGTGTGTGTGTGTGTGTGTGTGTGTGTGTGTGTGTGTGTGTGTGTGTGCGTGTGCGTGTGTGTGTGTGATGTAACGAGTGGCCGGCGGCGCACTGTGGCCGTCCGGGTAATGTCAGCACCCTGGTGCACCCGCAGCTCCATCTGGAACCTGGACATGTGCCAGGTGCTGCTGCCGTCCATCCAGCAACTACTGCAGAGCAAGTACGAAATGTACATGACGATCGGCTGCAGCTCGCTCAAACTTATCCTGAAAAACTTCGCCCACATGATCAAAATCAACATCGAGAGTCCCGTGTACACGCACGGCGTGGACATCTCACGCGAGGAGAGGTGAGGTTTGGGCGCATGTGGAGGCCAGCCACCTGACCTGCATGGTGCCGATGCTGTGGTACACCATAAGCACCGAAGGCAGACAGTTGATGCATAGTTCGATTGATGTATTCAGTGTGTCAACCTCAATACGCTGTCTCACTTAATTGACAACGGACATGCGTGTGGGAAAGATTGCAGTCTATACAGTGATGTGTGTGTGTCGTGTTTCAGTGCAATTGTGCGTTAATCTAACTTGCCGTGTTCCAACACACGGCCGCACAGACGCACAGATGGAATGCTGATAATGCCTCAAACTACCTCGCCCATCTTCCATCTGATGACTTCCCTGACCTGTTTCAAGGTACAACAAGTGCAAGGGTTGCAACGACCAGCTGCTCTCGATACGAGCTTTCCTGCTGAAGCGGCAAACGCTGCAGGGGAAAATTGGCCAAACATTCCGTGAGCTGCACATATTGATGCAGGCACTGGATTGATGGTGGGCGCGCATGTAGTAGGCGTGGACTTAAACGACCGTGGCGCCGTCTATAGTGAGTGTAGAGCGGCGGTGGCGTCACCTGTGATCGCAATAGCTGCGGGAGCGCCGATCCTGTGCCTTTGGTTGGCGCTCGGATGGCGCGGCTGCGGGAGGTGGTCGAGACGGTGCGCTTAGTCTAGTCGACGGAGAGCAGGCGCCTGGTGATCAGGGAGGCACGCGGCTACCTGGCGGTGTAAAGATGGGGGGGGGGGGGTGCTGTTGTACAGACTGGCGACGTGACGATCTCAGTTTCTGTTGTGTGCGATCGTGTGCGGGTAGTCGGAGGTGCCGTCTCCGCCGCTACCCGTGCACAACACGTCATTTTACGTGCCAATTATTTCTGTTGGTCGACCGGTGAGTGCGCGGTGATCCGTTCTCGTGATACGTATGTTTCGTTTGCCGTTTGGTTCGGGACGGACCGAATGAGCGCCAGCGCGCCTGTTGACTGCTGTTGCCTTGTGACCGTTGTGGCGCGGCTGTGGCGTATTGGCCGCGCCTGATCGACAGTGCAGTGCTAACTCCTCTCGCGTGGTCGCGGCGGCTCTACTAATCAGGCGGTAGGTGCCGCGTCATCCTGGCTGACCCAGGCTGGGTGGCCGCGTGGGTTGGCGGTGACATTCCCACGATTAGGGTCGAGATCAAACATAACGTCCTGTTAATACACGCTTTTTTAATGACCATGTGGATTTGAGGGCGTGCCTGCGCGCAGGACCGGTGTGGACGTATCTGCGATGTATATCCTGCAGTCTCCGTAGTAACTGCGGTATGACTGGCACGCGATCTCCTCGGCACGGCTGGGGCTCCAGGCATCAAACTCTTCAGCTGCCTCGCGACGTCGATGCGACTGTGTGGCGGTCAGCACTTCTCGGCGGTCTCGACTACGCGCCAGCTTCACCGCCATCGCGCTCTCGCCGAGATCCCGTCCGTCAGCGGTGCGTACGTCACGAGCCCGTCCCAGACTCCGTGCTCGCGCTGGTTTCGAACACCACGACGATGATCCTGTCGGCATCATGTGCCCATGGTGTCTCCTCTTCGCCTTCGTTTTCCCCACCTCACGCAGCCGCAGCGGCCTCACTGTGAGCTCGGTCTTCGACGAGGGTGACCCTGTCGCGAGTTCCCCCGGATGCAGTAGCCTCGTCCCCGTGCTCGGATTACGTGACGACGACGACCTGCAGC
Organism: Imbricaverruca yamaguchii; assembly: GCA_034440575.1. Lineage (NCBI taxonomy): Eukaryota > Metazoa > Arthropoda > Thecostraca > Neoverrucidae > Imbricaverruca > Imbricaverruca yamaguchii. The sequence goes on from JAOTOL010001659.1 coordinate 133,925, forward strand.
TCGGCCGGCTTGTGACCTGTGCCGGCCGGCACGCCGCGCCGGCCACCGTCGCCAGCCTGCGCGGCGGACGTCGGCTCGGCCACCACGCCGGCGAGCACCTCCTGCCGCTGGGCGACGCTGTCGTCGGCCGTCAGCAGCGCGGCCGCCGCGCGTCGGCGCGTCTCCGCCACGCGCGCTCGGTTGCGGTGCTTGTACTGGCGCCGCGCGACGATCTGGTCGGCCACCAGGCTCTCGTGGCGGGTGACGAGCGCGCCGGCCTCGCGGCTCGCCTCGGCCGCCCGACGCCGCGCCTCGGCCACCGTCCGCCCGCCGTCGGCGACGGCGGCCGAGGCGGCTCTCAGCCGCGCCTCCAGCCGGCGCGCCTCGCTCTCGAGCCGCGCCAGCTGGCGCGCCTGCGCCTCGCCGGCCGCCTGGCTGCGCCTCTTCGCCGCGGCCGCCAGCTGCGTCTCGACGGGCAGCGCGTGGTCGGAGCGGGCCGCCGCCGCCGCGGCGCGCTCCGCCTCGCGCAGCCAGCGCGCCTCGGCCGACCCGTCGTCGGCGGCCGCGCTCTCGACGCGCTCCGTGTCCCGCCGCAGGTCGGCGAGCAGCGCCGCGTCGCGTCTCGCTGTCTGCGCGGCCGAGCGCGAGGCGGCCGTCGCCGCCTGCCGCTGCGCCTCTCGAACGTCGGCGGTCGTGTTCAAGTCTGCGAGCACGTGCTGCCGACGCTGGTCGAGGCGCGCCGCGTAGGTGTTGGCGCGGCGCGCCACGTTGCGCGCGCGAGCGATCGCCTTGCCGGCCAGCGCGTCGAGGGCAGCCAGCTGCTGGTCGACCTGCTGCCGGTCCGACTCCAGCTGCTGCACCTCACTGACGCCGTCCGCCGTCCGACTCGACGCCGCCGTCCTCGCTGTGGCTGCCGCGTCGAGCTCCGCAAGTGCCACGGACGAGTCTTGCGCCAGGCCTCCGACGCCACCGTCTTCCAGCACGGCCGTCTGCGCTGCGGTCCTCGCAAGGCGAGCCGCCGGCTCGGCGGCCTCACGTTTCCACCGGTCCACCAGGTAGCTGGTGCTGGCGGCCGTCCGGCCGTCCGGCGAGCCGTGCTGAGGAGGCTGGTCGGGCTGGTGCGTCTCGGCTGCTGCCGGCTGCAGCCCGCGCCCACTGTGCCGGCTGCGGGTCATGGCGGCCACTCGCGCGCGGGGCGGCAGCGGCCGACCGAGCTGACACGCACCCTGGCACGGCTGCCACTCGGTCTGGCGCTGGCCGAGCTGGCACTGATCGGCCGCGCCGACCGCCAGGCAGAGCCGAGAGCGGCGCCGCCGGCCGCGGCCGCACCTGCTGCTGCACGCCGTCCACAGGCCCCATCCGCTCCAGACGGCCCCTTCCGCAGCCAGCTGGCACCGGCGGCCGCTGTAGCCTGCGGCAGGTGCAGCCGACGCTCACACGGCGACACCGACACACTGCAGCGCGGCCACACGCTGTGATTACCGTTCACAGGCAATGCAGCCTCATTCACAGCTACTGGTAATGGCTGATTCGTAACAGAGAGCACTGCGGTTTGTTCGTCCAGCCAGCCAGGATGTGGCTGCACAGTGGCGGATTCAAGATTTGGCCAAGGGGGAGAGGATTCCAGAATTTTGGTGCCCCTCGATTTTAGAACCCCTAGCATGTTTTTTTCACCGAGGGGTGAGCGACACAGATTCGAAATGTCTGGGCTGTATTACAAGCAACACCGTGCCATGCGTCGCCGGCGTTAGTCTTCTGGGGTTTCGTTGCGTCGAGCCATGTTGCAGTGCGTACATTTTTAGCAATCCAAGTCGCATTGCGAAGGATTAGTCTTGTTGTTAACGTGATATCAGTAGCGGAGAGGAATTGACGGAGGGGGGGGGCATCCGAAGTTTCTGTGCCCCTGGACTTAGTGCCCCGTCCCTCGCTGGGAGAACGGACAAAAACCACTCATCACTTTTCGTCTCATCACTCTCATCAGAAGTTTCTTTCGCCTCTGCAAATTGTACCCTACCCCACCCCTGAGCTCATGGTCAAACGCCGAAGCCGCGAAGCGATATGTTGTGACTTAAGGGACCCATTCGGCAGAAGACAGAACGTTAAAAATCCATAATACGACAATGACCCGCTGGCCAATTTCTGTTTCTGAACTCGAAAAAAAACTCGCACACATAGCGACTGCACTGTCAGCTGTTGGCCGCGTGACAGGTCACAGTCAGAGTGACTGCACGACTGCTGCGACGTGCTCAGTGTGACAGGTCGTAGCTGGACTGGCCGCACGACTGCTGCGGCCTGCTTAATGTGACAGATAGGACTCGACTGATCATTACACCAGTCCAAGCTTTCAAAAGCGGTGGGTATCTCCATGGAGTCAGGCGAGATCACCGGAAGAATATCACAGCCATAATATAACCTTGCTCATTGCCGAGATAATATGTTGGGTGACTGAGTAAACAGCCCTCTGGGGATGAAACCAGAGCTATTTAATTCCATTCAAGCATAGGAGAGTGTTCATGTACAAATGAAGCGCGAGAAACCTTTGCTTTAGAATAGATGAGACGAAATATTGAGATAGGTGGAGTACCATGGCAACCTTTTCGTGGTGTGAGCAAAACTATAGGTCTCAAGTATGATGGGTGGATTATATCCAGCTTGATTATATGACAAGTGCATTATACAGCAGTTGTCTATCTTTGTTCAGATTTGTCCCGACTTCACCTGGTTTGCCCAGGAATGGATGAAATATTTAACACGATTCCTGATATCACAGAAATGATTCCATCTGAATCGGAAGTTGGCATCACCACAAACACGGTATCAGCCCGGCAATGGCTGTATGTTGGTCTAATTTAAGTTATCAACCGCGAAATTTGGCGAGCCAATATCATGGAAATGACCAACAGCTGTGTGCCATATGGCGCTGAATTAAATTATACAATTGTCTGATAGAGGTTAGACTGGACAAATTCCGCCCCTGTACTATATCAGCTGACTGTTAGGCATGTAAGCTGCTACAGAGTTGCAGATATTTTGTTATTCTTCCAAGGGCCCTCAGATAATCCGAGTAGATCAGATAGAAAGAAAATCCGTTTCATACTCCAACCCCCTGATCCTGTTCACAAGTATTGCCAATCATAAACGGCAGCTGCCTTAAGCGTGAACCTATGTTTCTGAATACGCACCTCATAGCATATTGGACAAGTTGAGGGACATGGTCCCTCTGTCTCATATTGAGGGGAAGCTGCCCCTTCTTTAGTTCCCTCATCCTTGCTCAGAGATGGTCTAAGTACACAAGTCCCAGGAGCGCCACAAGTAAACTTTAAGGGTGCAGGACGTCTGTGAGACGTCTTCGTAGCGTGCGTATTTGGAACGCCCTACCATGTACCTTTAATACGCTTAGACCGTCTTTGGAGCGCCTTCAGGGCACCCGAAGGGCGCGTATGGCACCTTTTTGCCTCTCCAAAAACTGGTAAGGGTGCCACACAAGCCGTGTAGGGTCGCCCTTAGGGGTTAGGACGTCTGAAGGACGCCCTCATGAGCATGTGCATGAGGGCTCAGAATGTTTATGTTCATCTTTGTGACGCACATTGAGCGAACTAGACGTCCGTAGTTGACATTTCTGGGGCTTTCCGGACGCCCCGATAAGGGCACGTCATTCGCGGCCGTCAACCTACCAGATGTAAGCCCCCGGAAAGGTGGGACGAGCCTAACCCGTCCCACAGACGTCTACGTTCCTGAGGTCAGGTGCTATGATTTCCACTTTCAGGTAGGTCCAACTATTGGACAACCTGTGAAGGTCAGGTCAGATGCCAGGTCGCAATATCCACCTTAGAATGTGACGTTGCCCCTCACCCACTCACATATTTCTCCTCACCTTCATTGGGCTCTGCGCCGATGGCTGAAATTGGCGATCCAACGAACTGCTATTTGTGACGTAGCCAGCCAGTTTGGTGGTGAAATCAACTACTTTCATGTTTTAGCCAGTTGATGTTGTTCTGACGTTGTTAATTCTAACACGAACGTACGCTGCATCATCAAACACAACAGCACACCCTGCAAACGACGAGACCGTACATACACTCTTCTGCGCGACTGGTAGCCTTACGCGGTAAGGCGATAGCGTACACGTGATGCCAACTGTCGACATCGACGCACCATGTTCGCCACACTCGGCATTGCTACACCAGTGCTCGGCATTGCTCCCAGGGACAGCGTCTGTGGACTGACGTGTCCAGGCTACGGAACAGCACGTCAGAGAGCCGGCCCTGCGCGACAACACGATCGCAGGTGGGTCAGACCAGGCGAGTCACCGTCCCAGGCCGCTGGCTCAAATTGCACGTCGTGCCTTTTTCAGACCAGGAGCTGGGTATTCAGGCTATGCGCTGGCAGCTTCGGATACCCGATAAAACGGCCGAAGGGCCCGCCGCAGTGACTTGAGGAACTGGTACGGTCCGATTCGGCAGTATTGCGGAGTAGCAGCTCGGTATGGGCGCACTCACTGCCAGGTGCAAGAGCTCGCTGCAGACGTTCTCGCAGGCGCGACAGCTCGGCGTGGGCTCAAAAGCTCAGCAGCTCAGTGTAGGCGTGATCACAGGCGCAACAGCTCGGTGTAGGCGTGCTCACAGGCGGACGAGCTCAGTTTTGGCGCGGTAGCTTGTCTTGGTGGTATTGTGCGGCCGGAGCCGAACATGTGCTGAAGACGATGCCAGAGGCTGTTGGGAAGCGTGGTGTTGGGGGTGCACATCAGCTACACGTCGGACAGCTGCCTCTTTAGCACGACTAGCCTCCTTGACGCGCCTCTCCTCGGTCGAGGCTTCCTTCAGCGCAGCCTTCAACGCGGCTGATCCCTGGCGCACCAGCCGAGCCATCTTGGCCGCCTCCGCCGCCTCCAGCAGTCGCAGCTTCTCCCGCTGCCGGTCCCGCTCGGCCTCGGCCTGCCGCGCCTGCGCCAGCGCCTGCGAGGCGCGCCGGCGAGCCGTGCGCAGGCGGGCCGGCACCAGCTGCAGCTGGCGCCGGTCGGTGTCCAGCCGCTGCTGCAGCAGCCACACGGCGCTGGCGTGCCGCTCGCTGCTCTCCACCAGCTGCCGCTCCAGCTGGCGGCGCAGCTGGCGCTGCCGGGCGAGCCGCGACTCGACGGCGGCGCGCTGGCCGGCCAGTCGCTCGTAGCTGCGTTTGGCGGCGGCGGCGCGGCGCGCAGCAACGCCGGCGCGCCGCCGCGCCTCGCAGCGGCGCCGCTCGGCCGCCTGGCGCAGCGCAGCCTGCCGGCGCGCCTGCCGCTCGGCGCTGCGCTGCCGGTCGGAGGCGGTCGCGGTCGCGGCGCTGGCCCGCTCGGCGGCCCGCACCTCCTCGGCCCCACGCAGCCGGGAGAGCGCCGCCCGTGCCTGGCCGACGGCCGCCGACACGTTGCTGCGCACGAACGACGTTGTCCTGAGCAGAGCGTCGCGTGCTGCGATCAGCGCGCGCTCCTGCGCGGCTGCACTCTGCTGTGTGCTCTGCGGCTGTATGCTCATTGACACTGCACTCTGTGAGCCTCCTAGCAGCGAGCGTCTGTGCCGCGAGCCAGCCCATCCACCGTCTGACTGGGAGTCGGCATCAGAGTGAAAAGATCGGCGATGGCGTCGCTCCAGCAGATGCGTCAGCACATTTGTCTGAGTTCCGTGCTGTTCCTCTACATCTTCCACCTGCAGTTCATTCCGCATCAGTGAGTTCTCCAAGTCGTCGTAGCTGGCGATCTGGCTCAGGGAGCGACGTCGTCGAACGACGGGCTCAAAACCGATGAAGTGCAATAGCTTCCAGTCCTGAGAAACGGAGGCATCTTTTCTGTCCTCCCGTGCCAATCTAGTCGTCTTCAAGTCAGCACTCATTTCAGCTTTCTCACCTTGCCAGACCTCCAAACGTTCGCCACGGCCATCGTACGGTTCCCAGTTCTCGCCAGCCTCATCTCGATTACTGGTTCCATCGCGACGCTGAGCGTTTCCGGCGTGCCCGGTGCTGGGGACGGCCGCGTGTCGGGCGTGACTGGAGCGTGACGCGTGACGCCGGCAGCCGGCGGTGGCCCGACACGGCTGGGTCTGCTCCGGCTCTCCGTCACAGCCGGGTGACCTGCGGCCACATATTCTGGTGCGCAGACGAATCCCAGCACCACAGTCAGCCTGACAGGCCGACCATGCCGACCAGGCCCGCCAGCCACCCTCAGGGGCGGCCGGCCTCACGCGATCCTGACACCGGCCGCCGGCAAATCCTGCCGACACACAGGGCGAGCGTCAGACGTGGGCCCGCAGGCCAGGTGTGGAGGTGGGAGGCGAGAGGAAGAGGGAGGCGAGAGGAAGAGGTGAAGGTGAGAGATCAGAGGTGCGGGTGAGAGTGAAGCGGAACATGTGGAGGTGAGGGATGAGAAGTGGAGGTGAGGGCAGAGAGGAAGAGGCGGAAGTGAGAATAGAGAAGAAGAGGTCGAGGTGAGAGGAGAGGAAGATGTAGAGGTGAGAGATAAGAGGCGGAAGTGAGGGCAGAGAGGAAGAAGCGGAGGTGGGATGTAAGAATAAGAGGTGGATGTGATAGCAAAGAGGAAGATGTGACTGGACAGGCCAGAGGTGGAGGTGAAAGTACATTGGAAGAATGACAGATGGTGGGAGTAGAAGAGAGGGAAGCGAACTGAGAATGAAGAACAAGTAAAGATCTAGCGGAAAGAGAGAGAGAGAGAGAGGGAAAGAGAGACAGACAGACAGAGACACAGAGAGAGAGAGAGAGAGGAGAGAGAGAAAAAAAAGAGAGAGAAGGGAGAGAGAGGAAGAGATTCACCTCCGAACTTTTGGATACCAGACTAAAAGGATAGAATGGTTTTGCAGAATGAAGGATATCACTTAGAAGTGAACCGAACATTATGGGTATGACAAGAATACCGGCAGCAAAGAGATCAGAGCGGAGCACACGGACAAGAGAGCATAGGTGAGGAGAGGTTGGTGGAGACTGACGCCCGCCACTGTGTGCCGGAGGCTCTCATCGGAGTCATGCCAATCAGCTGTCTTCTGGTTGCTATTTAATCCCCCCCCCCACATATATATATATATATTCATGCTTGCCACTTCTTATGTGCTGTTCAAAATGATCTTCATGAATGTGATGCAATATGCTTCATGATTGACATATACCGATTCCATCGCCTTAACTCCTCTCACTGTTTGACATCCTTGCTTGGAAAGTAGAGGAACGCAATTAGGAAGATTATACTTCTTTAAATGCGCATGACTCAGGGAGAAATGCGTTCTCACATCTAAGAATGCCTCATTCTTGTCGTTCGACACAACACACCTCCTCACTGGGGCCTCTGCATGTGGTTCTGGACCACTTCCTTGTTGAACTGTCGAAGTGTGTCGCCAATTCTCCGTCTCAGCTGCCCACTATTTTCGGCTAGCAAGCCGAACATAAAAAAGACATAAATAAAGACATAAAGACATAAAGACATAAAGACATAAAGACATAATAGATCAGTGCAACTCTGAGCCACAAGGGCCCTTCTTGGTTGCACTCTGTACACTGAACCACCAAATCTGCCAGTTGCCCACCAAATCTGCCAATCAGCCCTCCCTGTAATACTGAAAAGCAAGCCCTCTATTCTTATAATGATTGTCTATGCTGTTTTTAAAGATGTTCAATGTTCTGCTACTGACGATGTTTTCTGGCAGCTGGTTCCAGTGTTCCACTACCCTGTTGGTGAAGAAAGTTTGCCTTAACCTTGTTCTGCTGTGGTTAATTTTAATTTTGAATTTATGACCTCTAATTGCATCATTTCTGTTAAATTCAAACATTTCCCCAAGGTATCCCCTCTCCAGACCATTGACAAATTTAAAGACCTCGATGAGATCTCCTCTCAGCCTTCTATATCTAAGTGAAAACATATTCAATTTCTTCAATCTTTCCTCATATGCCAGGTTGCTTATGCCATTAACCATTTTTGTAGCCCTCTTTTGTACTCTCTCTAAAAGCCAACAATCTTTTTCATAGCTAGGAGACCAAGCTTGGATGCAGTATTCCAAATGTGGCCTGACGTATGCACAGTAAAGCTTCCTGATCACTTCCTCACTTCTGTATGATACATTCCTATTTATTGCCCCGAGCATTCTCAGTGCCTTCTTCCTGGCTTCCTTGGTCTGTTCTGATGCCCCCAATTTTGTGTTTAGAATAACACCTAAATCCTTCTCCTGTTGAGTCACTGATAGCGCTTGGCCACCCATCAAGTATGGAGCCTTCATATGCTGCTTACCTACATGCATGATTTTGCACTTATCAAAGTTAAATTTCATTTGCCATTCTTCGGACCACTTCACAAGTTCGTCTAAGTCTTTTTGCAGCGAGATATGCTCATCCTGACCTGTTATTGCCCTAAAGACCTTCAAATCATCGGCAAATTTCAAAACTTTACTGCTTAGGCCACTTTCAATGTTATTTACAAATATAATGAAGAGTAATGGCCCTAGTACTGACCCCTGGGGGACTCCACTAAGAACATTTTGCCATGATGACTTTGTACCATTTAGCATCACTCTTTGCTGTCTATCTGAAAGCCACAACTCTATCCATTTTAAGATGCTACCTGCAATACCATGGGACTGAAGCTGTATCATTAACCGTTTATGGGGTACCTTGTCAAAGGCCTTACTAAAGTCAAGATATGCTACATCAACCTGATTTCCCTGATCAAATTGTTCTGTGGCGAAGTTCAAAAAAGTCCAAGAGGTTTGTGAGACACGATCGTCCTTTTCTAAATCCATGTTGAGTATCTTGAATCAATCTGCTACCTTCCAGATAACTAACTATTCTATCCTTGATAATTGATTCGAGTACCTTGCAGACTAGGGATGTGAGACTTATTGGCCTATAGTTTTCAACTTTCCCTCTTTCTCCTTTCTTGAAAATAGGAACTACATTTGCCCTTTTCCAATCGGTTGGAATTTCATTATGTGAAACTGATCTACAAAATATTATACTAAGTGGAAATGCCAGTTCCTTTTCAGTTTCCCGCAACACCCTAGCATAAATATCATCAGGTCCTGCTGCCTTATTTGGCTTTATTTTCCTGATATGATTGTAAACAACATCACTACCAATGAAATCAACATCATTTGTCAGATCCCATGTATCTGAACTATGGTGTACGGTCGGCAGATTGGTCATATCTTCCAATGTAAACACTGATTTGAACTGCTTGCTCAGCTCCTCAACTATCTCACTATCCTCACCCAATGTAGTCCCGTTTACTTCCAGTGGACCAATTGTGTTAGAAACTTTACTCAGCTTGTAGAAACTAAAGAACTTTTTACTGTCCCCATTACAGTTTCTAGCTAAATCCAGTTCCTTTGCTCGCTTTGCTGCTCTGGTTTTTTGCTTCACAGTGTCTCTAGCTTTTCGATACGCCTTTAGATTAATGACATTTGAGGCTTCTTTAAAAACTCTAAATGCAGTTTTCTTAGCCCTAATTGCTTTTATCACGTCTGGTGTAAGCCATGCTGGCTTTCCTACCCTTCTTTTGCGTCTTTGCTTTTGGGGGACATGTCTAATCTGAGTTTCCTTTAAGTAAGATTTGAACTTTTCCCACATTTCACAGGCATTTAAATTGGAGAATTCTTCTTCCCATCTGATGGCACTTAAAGCCGCTCTCATGCCGTTAAAGTCTGCTTTGTTGAAATTTGGAACCTTTACCAAATTATCCTTGATAGTTTCCCCTACATGTGCCTTGAATCTAACTATGTTATGGTCACTTTTTCCCAGAGTTTCGCCTACAGTCAAGTCTTGAACCAAGTCACTTAAATCCGAGAATACAAGGTCCAAGAATGAACCATGCCTGGTAGGTTCCGATACAAACTGGTGTAAGAACAGGTCCTCTTCAAGGCATTTCCTGAACATTTTGCATGATGGGGAGCCAACACCAGCATTTTCATAACCTTTTAGATTAAAGTCACCGAGAATAAGGCACTTCCTCTTAAAGTTTCTACTGATTTCCTCACAAATCACCTTGTCAAGCTCCAGTTGCTGAGAATGTGGCAGGGTTCCTGATCGGTAGAAAGCTCCTATCCTAAGAGTATTGCTGTTGCCTTTTCCCACAGTGACATCAAGCCAAATGGACTCCACAGACACATTTTTATCCCCACCTGCTACTTTTTGAGAACTGAATAAGCTATTCACATAGAGCATTACACCACCCCCTTTCATTGCTGGACCCCTATTGCACGAAAACATATTGTATCCCTGGATCTCATAGTCCTGTAAGTTATCTCCAAAATATCCTTCACTGACCCATGCCTCCGTAATGCAAACAAAATCCGGTTCCTCCTCAGCAACATAACACTTGAACTCATCAAATTTGGAACGGATACTCTGAGCATTAAACATCATACACTTAACAAATGCTCCATAACCACCTTTGGCTTTTTCATATTGAGGAGTTCTTTTATCACTAGATGAACTATAACTCTGTCCCCTTGAGTTGCTGCTGTCCCTATTTGCAGACTTTGAGGTTCTATTGCCTTGGCTGACACTATTGGAATATTCCTGAGTTGGCAATGCAATTTCATCCCTCCCCACCCCATTTCCTAGTTTCCCTGAAGGACATGCTCATATACTTTGCCTAACACATGGACCCCCTTCTCAGAAAAATGCAGGCCATCCTTCTGATAGAGGTCCCACGATGCATAAAACCTGCTCCACTCGTCTACAAATGTAAAACCTAGCTCCTGGCAGAGCTTTCCTACCCTGGTGTTAGCTGCCAGTGCCCTAGAGCTCCACTCAGGGGAGGCTCTAGCCCTAGGCAATATTCCTGTTACAAGCACTCTATTGGTACCCTTCAGGGTGGCCAGAAGGGCCCTGTACTCCCGCAGAAGCTCCTCGCTCCTAGTATGACCTATGTTATTTACCCCTACATGCACTATGACTGTGTTAAACTGGTGATCACTGGTGACCTGTGCCACCGCAGTTACCAGGTCCTTCACCTTGGCACCAGGCCTGGTGATGCACCTCCTGTCCCTCCTACCTTTACAAAATACCCGCTCTAAATGACGCACACGAGAGTCTCCTATGACCAGCACTGACTCCTTACTACTGCTATCCTGGGGGCAGTCATCTAATGCCTGGAACATATTTGCTGTTACTATGCCTGCCCGCTGGGCCGGTCGGCTACACTTCCTCCCGCTCCTACCACCTGCCACCTGCCACTCACTGACCCTTTCCTTAGGTTCGCGTCTCCAAATCCTCCACCCCCTGACCTCATGCCACTTCCCCTCCTGTGACCTACCAGAACTACCCCTCCTCTGTTCACTATTAACACTATTAACACTCCCCTCTTGAGAGATCCCAGCCACCTCCACAGTAGGGGAAACCTCAGCTACCTGGTGGCCTGCGACCACTTGGGCATATGATGTCCCTGCTACGGATTGACCCCTTGTTGCTTTATCTTGCCTACCCTGTGCAACAAGGGCAGCCTTGAGGTTGGAAACCTCTGCCTTAAGGGTCCTAATTTCTTCCTCTAGTGCCTGCATCCTGGTCGAAACCATCCTAAACGCTGCAGCTTATGCCTAGATTTAGGTTCAAATTAACTTGCTAAATTAACTTGCTAAACAACCAGCAAAAAAGCTAACTATCATTCACTATAAATCGCTACCTCCTATACTGTCAGTTAAATATCTGAGTGCCTCAAGAAAAGCAGAAACTATTAAACAATTGTTTGTTTTTTGTTTTTTTTTTTCTTCTTTTTAAATAAATTAAATAACTAAACAAGATGTCTAATCTAATTGTCTTCCACACAAGTAGACAACTATATAAATATCCCTTTGATATCACTTATGGCTAGACAGAAAAATGAACAGTCACACAGCACTTATGAATACCCCCAACTTACTACTAATTAAACTATCTTAAACTTCAACACCAAACACACTTGCTAAACAACCGACAAAAAAGCTAACTATCATTCACTATAAAGCGCTACCTCCTATACTGTCAGTTAAATATCTGAGTGCCTCAAGAAAAGCAGAAACTATTAAACAATTGTTTGTTTTTTGTTTTGTTTTGTTTTTTTAAATAAATTAAATAACTAAACAAGATGTCTAATCTAATTGTCTTCCTCACAAGTAGACAACTATATAAATATCCCTTTGATATCACTTATGGCTAGACAGAAAAATGAACAGTCACACAGCACTTATGAATACCCCCAACTTACTACTAATTAAACTATCTTAAACTTCAACACCAAACACACTATGCACACCAAAAAATAAATAAAGTATGTTAGGATAGTATGAATGTTGTCTAATGTACTTATCAAATCTACACACTTGTAATATCTCCTACTACAGAAATCGAAGAGTCGAGAACACGCCGAAGCCAAAGATGGCGTCCTGCGGCGTCGCTAGGTTAATATAGTATAGTTTGCGTGCTACGAAAATGCTTATAAGATAAAACCTAATGAAATATAATAAGAGAAGTAATTGCTAAGCACCTATCCACAGCTTAGACTAGAGTACTGCCCGGTTCTGCAGCGACTTATCTGGAAACCTGGAGCTCGGGGGCGCGTCCTTCCACCTTGAGAGCTGGCGGCAAACTCAAATGTCTATGTACTCCTACGTGTGATCAAACGTTTGCCTGCACCATTTGTTATTTGCATCATAAAGCATCGCCGGCTTGTGATAAAACAATGTAGCGGCATTCCCTGCCGTCCAAATTGTAAGACCAGGACCTTCTTTGGGAGCTCGGTATTTTTCGCGAACCGCTTGTCAGGATCAACCATTTTATTGCTAGTCATCAGATGTTGTTAGTTTGTCATCGTTGACAACACTTCAGATAATAATAATGTTTACGTGCCGCGATCACGGTTTCTCTATATATAGGAAATGCAATGACGACTGTATAAGATCCTGTTTAAGACTGGGGCAGTTGGCGTTCTGCCGTCTCTTCCAGTCATCAGTGACCTCCGGAGAAGTGTGGTGCAGTTGGTGTTCTGCCGTCTTTTCCAGTCACAGTGACCTCTGGAGAAGTGTGGTGCAGTTGGTGTTCTGCCGTCCGTCTCTTCCAGTCACCAGTGACCTCCGGAGAAGTGTGGTACAGCTGGTGTTCTGCCGTCTCTTCTAGTTATCAGTGACCTCCGAAGAAGTGTGGTACAGCTGGTGTTCTGCCGTCTCTTCTAGTTATCAGTGACCTCCGGAGAAGTGTGGTACAGCTGGTGTTCTGCCGTCTCTTCCAATGAAGAGAAGTGAAATGAAGAAGTGTGACATAGGTATGCATTCATATTCCTAAATAGTTCAATGGCTACATAGCGAAGTTAACAGAAAGGCCAATATCTAGGTGTTAACTATGTGTCTCAATTATAATTTTAATAGTGAAACACAAATTTCCAAGCTTTGAGAATGAACGAAATGCTCGATTTCTCCATATAGGAATTCGATGCATCATATCTTCCTGATCCCGACGCGCTTCATTTTAGAAATCTCCTAAAAAATGAACCCTGCTGGGTTTAAAAAGTGATGTCATTATTGACGTCACACTCAATCAGCCTCGTTCAAGGCAGCAGAGAAGGAGTACATTTGAATTTTCGATGTGATCATGAACGTGCGAAAGCCATGAACCGTATCACAGCAATAGGCTACTTAGTATTTCTGCTATTTTGTTTCATGTGTGTGCTAACTTTTTGTCTGACTCTTTACGAGATAGGCACATATAGGTAGGGCTATGATTTTTACCAATTTTAGACGTGCTTAGTTTATGCTTCTAGCACTAGAGTAATGCACGCTTACTTGTTCTCACATGAAGTGCAGTCGTTTTAGCACATCGTGACTTCACCTGTTGCTGAAGGATTACTCTGTTGGTGATTATATGTGGATGCACCAATATTACCAAAGGGCCAAAATTTATATTTGGTAAAAATACGCAAACGTGTACTATTTTGCTGTTTCTGCACTCTTACTATAAAAGGTAAGATGTTGACTAGAGCTGTGATATAGTAGAGTTAAAGAACGGCATCAGTACCCACTTAGGCGGCCTAGGTAGGCTTGCCCACCTATACGCCACCATTGCCACCATTCTCCAAGTAGGCTCGAGCGAAGTAGGAAAAATGGTAGAGTCACGGAGAGTACCTACCAAAACTGTCACTCATACTTGACATGCCAAAACTACAACAAAAAAAAAAATATATATATATATATATATATACATATTATTAGAATATATATATTATTATAATATATATAATATATATAATATATATACCAAATACGTTGCAGAATAATCACGGAAAACTATTTTCCATTCAAGTACATGTGCACCTCTCGTACCTTTTCTATGAAAACCTAAGGTTTTCATAGAGATGTTAAGTTAATTACGATGTCAATCATGAGCTAATATCGAAAACACCAGTATACAATATTTGGATATCCATGGATAGCATGGATATTTGGTATTATTTGCTTGATGTGTGGTGAGGTTGAATAGCGACTGATGTTTGTGAGAAGTATGTGTTGATGCTAATTATCATCCAAGGACAAGCTGCGGCTTTTAGGGACATTTGGCTGAATTGCTATATATATAGCAATTGAGCCAAATTTATATATGATATGGCATATATGCTATATCATCTTCAAATAAAAAAGCCTACCTACCTAAAAAATAAAGAATTCAATGGAACAACAAAATATGAAATCAGACCTGGTCTGCCATTTATGTAAGATGTAGGCTCGACGTTATCCTCAGCCAGATCTGGTCTCAAGCCCGTAATGTCTGCTCGGAACAAGTCGAAAACAGCCAGACCACGTTTATCCGTGACCTGCGCTGGCCGCCGTGACCTGACCTGGCCGGCAGGTGCAGCTGAACGAGCCGGCGGTGTTGCGGCAGCGGCCGCCGTTGTGGCAGGCCGGCGACAGCGTGGCGCACTCGTCCAGGTCGACGCAGACGGGGCGCGACTCGCGCAGCCGGCGCCAGCCGTGGCGCGCGCCGCAGCCGCAGTCGTAGCCCAGGTGCGTGTTGGACGAGTTGCGTCGGCACTGCCAGCCGGGAC
The DNA here is from genome assembly GCA_034440575.1 of Imbricaverruca yamaguchii. Lineage (NCBI taxonomy): Eukaryota > Metazoa > Arthropoda > Thecostraca > Neoverrucidae > Imbricaverruca > Imbricaverruca yamaguchii. Next base: position 148,941 of record JAOTOL010001659.1, read on the forward strand.
CGCAGATGGCGCCACCTGCGGGCCGGGCCAGGTCGCGCTGTGACCTGCGCGTCGCTGGGAATGGGGACGGTCTCGGCGGCACGCAGTGTGCGTGCCCGCGCGCCAGAGATGGGCCGGCGGCCGCGACCGTGGCGAGCTGAGAACTCGCCGGGGTCGGGAGTTGACACCGGGAACATAGGTCATCGCCGCGGATGGTGGGCCACGCCCAACTCGCGGGTCACAGGCGTATAGGCATGTGGCAGGGGCGGATACAAGGGGACTCTGGACATGTGCACCCTCCCACATGGCAAGGTGGGACCACTCCGGCCGGGAAAAAGCGTCCTTCTCGAGTGCACCCCATACTCCACTAACAAATTTTCACCACAAACATCGCCCTTTTCAGAGAAAAAAATGTTTGCCCGAGTACACCTTCCCCGCTCAATGAATTATGTCGTCGAAGGCATTGTTTCGAGGCATTGTTCTACCTGATGAACATTCCTGGATTCGCGGAAAATGGAAAAAACAAGGCAACTGATGCCGGTCCAAGTCATGACGGTGGCAATGTCACTAACACAAACATGTGGAAAACAAGCTCACTCACAAACAATCAGGGACGGATCCATGGGATTGGGTGGGATTGGGTGGGATTGGGTGGGATTGGGTGGGATTGGGTGGGGGTGGGGAGACATGCCTCCAGTGCTTCCACTGCATCCGCTCCTGCAAACAATAAGAAATGACCATCACTCAGCAGTACAGCATAAGTCGGCATTTACTGAGTGGGAGCCATCATATCCCCACCATTCTGTCGTTTGCTCCGAATAATTAGACAACTAAACTACACACGTTCAGTACACATCTGGCCATCAATTCTTGACCCCCCAAAGAAAAAGAAGTCATCCCATGTAGCTGATTATTACGTTATCAAAGGACTATGGTTTCCGTTTCGTCATACTTAATTCCATATTCTTGTTCTGATTACCAGGTGGGAACTAGAACGTGCTTTTACCCCGACGTACTGGTCAAAGTGACTTCAACGACAAATTGGAACACCGAAAAATCTTGTGTAGATTACCCACGACCTCATCTCAAGCCAGCATGCGTCACCAAATTCATCTCCAACCCAGGGACAGAGAAATGTAGTGAATCCATCCGTATTTGACTATTGCGTGTAATAAATGAAAGTGGAACATCATGCCGATGTGAGGAGAACACCATCGGACCCAGGCGCGTACGACGTGGCCATTGTCCAGGTTACCACAGGTGAGGACAGATATTGATCCAAATCACGGGCACCGATCTAAATGGCATCTGAATAACACGTTTAGAAGAAGCCAGGCACGTGATGGGCCAACCCCGGGTGTGCCGCGGGTGGGTGCAGGGCCCCAAACAAAGGAATGTTGACTGACTGGGTACGAGGGAGGAACGGGGGACGACCGTTGGTCTGGTTGAATGGACGATCAATACATTGGTGGTTGAGGGACCACCATCAGAGCCAGCTAGACTCCCATCCAGTGATGGCGAGGAAATTGCAAATGGTCACTGACTGGGAGAAGGGACAAGGCAATTGCTGAGGGAGGGAGGAGGCACCTCCCCAGTTGGCGTGGTGGAATTTGTTTTGTGTGTGTGAGGGAATGGTATTTGACCTCTTGAGATTTGCTGGGATAGCGTCTAAGCCGTTCATGTGCCGAATTGAAATGTGGCATTTCCGCGGACAATTGATAAGCACACATTCACATTGTGTCAAAGATAGAGATCCGGCTTATCACTGCCTCGGAGCTAGGGATTGTCAACATCGGGTCACAACTTCCTCTCGATACTATTCTTAGATGCATGTTGAACAAATTTTCATAAACGATCCGTATAATATGGAGTAAAAAGGATATGAGTGCATTTGTATACTGTCAAGTACAAACGCAACGATGAATGGTGTCCTTAAGCCAGGACACTAGGTCACACAGAAGCTTACACTGGAAGCATAATTATGTGTACAGCCTTGCGGCCAATCGGTGTTTTTTATTAAAAAAATGCTCTATATGTAACGACATGTTTTGCCTTCTAGTAAGCCTACAAGTTTCAAGTCGATATCAGGTCAGGTCACTGAAATATGGTCTAAAGTGTTCCGAGAGTACGGGTATTTGTAACTATTAGTTCTTGGAAGGCCATCCTCGACTACATAAAAGTTCGGTACTATAAAGCGCAGCGCTCCTATCCATTCAGCAATTTAGTCGTGGAACATTTGAGCAACTTTCTTATTGAGCAAAATACTAGCGCATGCAAGTATTAAAAAATCGAATCGAATCGGATTGGCACAATCCAACTGCTGCCATAATGCACAAAGAAATAATCGCAGGGCAGTGGTGGAAGTGAACAGAAGCACTTTTCAATTAGTGTCTTTTACCAGTAACGTGTTGGGTGGCTTGGGAAAGATAGGCACTTACACATCACGCACTGGTGCTGCAACTTACTTAAACTAACATGTAATGCCGCATGCGAGAAACCTTCTTATGGTGATCAGTGCGCGGCAAGATGTGTTCCGTGCTTTGTAATATTTTGCAAAATTGTTTTAATCCTACATTTGACGACATTTCCATGAACTTACGTATCAGACGTAGGCTGGAAACTTGCCCGCGCTCCTATTGACACGTTATAACCCTGCCATTACCTACCCAACCATTACCTATAGCCAACGATTATCATAGTGGTTGGTGCCAACGATTGTGTCAAGGACTGGTGCCAACGTTTTGTCAGGGGTTGGGGCCAATAGGTAGACCATGGGTTGGTGCCAAGGTTTATGTCAGGGGTTGGTGCCAGCGGTTATGCCAGTGGTTTATATGGTGGTTCAGGGAGATTGACAGTGGTGGCTTCCGGGGTTTGGCGGTGGTGGTCTCAAGAGTGTAGCGGTATTGGTTTCGGGAGTGTGGTGGTGGTGGTTTTGCTGGTTTGGGTTGGTGGCGCCACCAATCCTGCCATCGCTTTCCTGAAGGCAGCCATCCATCTGGGCCTGAGTTCCCCATCAAGTCCTCAAAGACGTGGCCTGACCTGGACAGGTCAGACCTACAGACCTTAACAAATCTGTAGGTTTGTCCAGCGCCACATAGACTGGCGAGTGCCGCCGGACCGGTCATGTCGCTGGGAAAAACGCAAGAGGTGCAGTTGTGGCCAGGATGATTAGAGATGCATTGAGGTGTCGCTTTTTATGGCTGTCTGTCCATCTCCAGCCCCGACTTTCGCTTCACTCATCTGGTGAAAGGCTACCCATGGATGCCATTGTCCTGGAAGCAGTCATTGTGGCCACGCTCCGCCACGGTTTTGGGCACCACTTAATATCTGGCTATGTCAAACATCGGTGAGTGGTATAGTTCGCATGCATGCGCTGACCTCCATGTGGGTGCATTTTGGAGGTCTTTGGAAAATGAAGGAGCTTTAAGGACCAGTGCATTGGCCATTACAGCCATCCTCATATTCTTACTTTTGCATGTCTTTGGCCCTTTCCACCGTTGAAATTTCATTTACTTCCACATTTTTATCTACGCATTGCAATGCTATTTTTCCCCCACAATTCTACCCATTCTACAAGTCCACCCAACATCTAGCCGGCCACATGGATAAATATCATCACCACTTGAATTGAAATTCACTGAGGTGATGCTTCACAAAGAGCATAAATTCGCCTTTCCAGTGCCCAGATGCACACCAACTACACCACCATGTTGATGTGATGAAAATTTCCTTAATATTGGCATTTCATTGCTTTTATAATCGTCCTTAACCTTACCAACGCTAGCCTGGCACGACCTTGTCAAAGCAGACCTCATTTGAAATGACCGAACTCTGCACTATGTAAACTGTATTTCCATACACGCAATAGCATAGGTATACTGCACTGCATGCACCATACGTTGCAAGTTATCACTTCGATTGACAACATTTTAATACTCCACATTATTTCTGATATGCAATTGTGCACGCACACCCAACTTGACGGTTGTATGCCTATTGAGGTTGACCGCTTTTGCTACGTTGTTTTCAGTTATTCTGCTGCACTGATCAAATGGTTATTGAACTACACGTTGCTCCCTTCACGCGATGGCATTATGCTGTATGCTGTGCGGGAGATGAAGGTGCTTCAGTGACCGTAGCATCCCTGATTAATTCGCCTTGCCAGTAGTAATTCGCCAAGCAATACCATTTTTTCTTCCCTGAACTCATCCTATGTACGTGTCCTCAGTTTCTTCCCGTTACATCCATTAATGCTCTTTCCTGTCCCGTCTTTATTCCCCTTCTCCAGCCCCCTCCACAGTCTACTTCACCGGTTCGGTTGCCTGGTTCCGTCTCTGGTTCCCTTCCTCGGCCACATTCCCCGGTACCCTTCAACGGTCCTGTTCCCCTGACCCGTTCCCCGGTCCCGTTCACCGGTCCCGTTCCCCGGTCCCGTTCCCCGGTCCCGTTCCCCGGTTCCCCGGTCCCGTTCCCCGGTCCCGTTCCCCGGTCCCGTTCCCGGTCCTGTTCCCCGGTCCCGTTCCCGGTCCCGTTCCCCGGTCCCGTTCCCCGGTCCCGTTCCCCGGTCCCGTTCCCCGGTCCCGTTCCCCGGTCCCGTTCCCCGGTCCCGTTCCCCGGTCCCGTTCCCCGGTCCCGTTCCCCGGTCCCGTTCCCCGGTCCCGTTCCCCGGTCCCGTTCCCCGGTCCCGTTCCCCGGTCCCGTTCCCGGTCCGTTCCCCGGTCCCGTTCCCCGGTCCCGTTCCCCGGTCCCGTTCCCCGGTCCCGTTCCCCGGTCCCGTTCCCCGGTCCCGTTCCCCGGTCCCGTTCCCCGGTCCGTTCCCCGGTCCGTTCCCCGGTCCCGTTCCCCGGTCCGTTCCCCGGTCCCGTTCCCCGGTCCGTTCCCCGGTCCCGTTCCCCGGTCCCGTTCCCCGGTCCCGTTCCCCGGTCCCGTTCCCCGGTCCCGTTCCCCGGTCCGTTCCCCGGTCCCGTTCCCCGGTCCCGTTCCCCGGTCCCGTTCCCCGGTCCCGTTCCCGGTCCCGTTCCCGGTCCCGTTCCCCGGTCCCGTTCCCCGGTCCCGTTCCCCGGTCCCGTTCCCCGGTCCCGTTCCCCGGTCCCGTTCCCCGGTCCCGTTCCCCGGTCCCGTTCCCCGGTCCCGTTCCCCGGTCCCGTTCCCCGGTCCCGTTCCCCGGTCCCGTTCCCCGGTCCCGTTCCCCGGTCCCGTTCCCCGGTCCCGTTCCCGGTCCCGTTCCCCGGTCCCGTTCCCCGGTCCCGTTCCCTCGGTCCCGTTCCCCGGTCCCGTTCCCCGGTCCCGTTCCCCGGTCCCGTTCCCCGGTCCCGTTCCCCGGTCCCGTTCCCCGGTCCCGTTCCCCGGTCCCGTTCCCACAGCAAGCCTGGGCGACCACTCGGCCCAATCATATCACAAATACCGACGCCAGCATACCAGCTAGCAAAAGCCTTAAATAAACACATAACACCTCACACGCCAGAAAAGTACGGTGTGAAGTCGACCAATAAGTTCCTTGCAGTTCCAAAAACCAACCGACCAACAGGACTCCTAGCCTTACTTAACGTGGAAATGTATTCACGTTAGTACCTGTCCAACAAACAATTCAACTGAAACAGGATTCCGTGTACCAACATTGCACACTTCCTCCTTTGAAATCGCAAAACCAATCATGGAAAAACTTCTCCACATGTGTGCCACCCAAGCACCATTCCGTGGACCTGATGGTAGGCTGTACCAGCATGCCGAAGGAGTGCCATGGGCTCCCCTTCGGCATGCCTATTTGCTAATATGTATACGTGCCACCTGGAAAACAGTGCAGTAGAAAACAACCCAAACCTGGAGCCTAACGTCTATTGTCGTTTTGTCCATGATAATTTCGTCAACGTGCGAAACGAACCACATCTTTGCCAAACGTTCTTTTTTCAAAACGTTAAAACATTTCAGTTTTTTAAAACATTTCGCTTCCTGGTGGTGTGTGAGCCCCACCACTATTACCCACCACTCTTACTCACCATTACATTAGCGGGGCCGAGGAGCAGACCCGGGGTCACCAGCGGGAGGTGAGGTCGACAAACTTGCCGGTCAGGCCGGCGCTTGTTTACGCCTTCGCGAGACCCGCATAGTTCCGCAAGGGGTGGCAGTCATCTGCCCCAGATCCTTGTCGCGGGCCGGCGGCAAACCGCTCCAACGGTACTGGTAATTACACCGATCGCCGGCCCGCTCCGGACTGGCACCCTCCTCCAAACACCCGACGGCGAGCCCCTGAGAGATGATGCACCCGAAGGGGCACATCATCTCTCAGGGGCGCCTTCGGCGGAAAGATTTGCTCAGTAAAGGGATTCGTGAACTCGAACATTCTGGAGGGGCGAATTTTCGTGTGAAAGGGCGCATTTTGCTCTGAAAACAAATAATCTAAATATTTTGGCTGAACACACTGCTCGGAAATACACAGCAAATTTGAAGTGCTCTCCAGGAAAAGGTTTCGCACTGAGGATGGCTACAATTCAGAATTTTAAGACTATGGTTATATGTGATGGTATGTGGATTATAGTACATGATAAATTATTTGCAGATTGTGAGATATGGACTATAGATGTGCCAATATTAAAAGCTAAGAATACAAGTTAACTTCATCGAACCGGCCGCATGAAATACAACTATGAAAGCCGCCGCCCAAAATCAATTATGTCCAAAATAAACCGCATGAAATAAATTATGCCGAGCTGCCCACGGAACAGTCAGGTAGGCAGCCCGGTTCTGGTAACTGGAGCAGGTAATGACCGGATAAAGTGCTCCTATATAGGTGACCTGAGATCAAATGGCGGATCTGGCATCTGTATTGCATCATTAGTAGTGTCCAAAATATCATTAATGCCAATTTTGGAGCATTTAAACACAATCACAGGAATCCATAACAATGAGAAACCAATCCACGAAGAACCAGCAAATTTTGCTATTTTACCTCATTTAACCTTGAAGATATTGACTTAAAGCCATGAAATTTGCACACCATAGCGTTCACTATCGTGCCCATCCACCCTGCGAATTTCGTTGTTCTAGCCTTAACAGGGGCCGAGATCTGGGAGGGGAGGGGGCAGAATCCGCCCTCCCTCCAGTGCGCGTAATTTTCAGAGGCCCTCCAGGGCGCGTGTTAATGCTCTTTCCTATCTCGTCGTTATTCTCCTTCCCCCGCCCCATCCACAGTCGCCTTCACCGGTCAATTTACCTGGTTCCGTTTCCGGTTCCATTCTTCGGCCACATTCTTCGGTCCCCTTCCCTGGTCCCTTTCCCATTCTTCTTCCCAGGTCCCCTTCCCGGCTCTCATCCCTGGTCCCCTTCCGCGGTCCCCTTCCCAGGTCCCCTTCGCAGGTCCCCTTCGCAGGTCCCGTTCCTAGGTCCCCTTCCCAGGTCCTCTTCCCTGGTCCCCTTCCCCGGTCCTCTTAATGCTCCAATGCTTAGGGCTCCGTGGGTAGGCTCCGATCCACGACTCCGGGCTTCAGCTCCTGTATTCGCTACACGATCATGAGATCTATCACGGCCGGGCGCAGCCGGACAGCGCACCGCACCGACCACCTCTCGGCCATCGCATCTTGAGTCCGACCACTGCTCCTCCGCCAAGGCGACCGAGGTCACCACTGAATGGCCCCGGGCGCGCCACCGCAGAGGCGCACCCAGTGCAGCAGCACGCGCGCACAACACGTGGCGCCTGCTGCACCGCCGGCCGCACCCACACACCGCTGCTGCTGCCCTTGTGCGAGCCTGGTCCTCATGGCGCATACCGCCGGGCACGGGAGGAGGTAGGTGCGCCACACCCCCTTGCATATGGCCTATAATTGGACCGGTAGTGTAGTGCAACACCCACTGGGATTATTCAGAGGAACTCCTGCTGCCGATGCTGAGCGAGGACGATGTCAGTGTGAGGGCAGCAGTCAGACGGGTCCTTGAACGTCGCTGCACGCCGCCGACGGAGCAAGTACGACCATGCAGACTGCCATCAGTTAACTTTGAAGCGGCAAGGTACCAAGACCTCCTCGACTGGAGCACAGAGCCAGTGAACCACCGCTCATTAGAGGTACAACTGATGGCGATGAGGTGTTGCGGCTTGACGACACTTCTCTGGCTGTGCCGGCCTACCCAGCTGTCACGACACGGCACAGCTGGCAGTCGGAGTCGTCACGGAGGCAGTCGAGATGGTGACAGGCGAGCGAATGATAGTTGACGAGCAGAACAGAATGACTATTCAACCTGGAAATGGATGTCTATTGACGACTGCACTTGTTGTTCTGACAATGGAGCGCAAATGGTTTCCGTCATACCTGCAAGTAATTATGCCTGATGTCATGCATGGCTATAACCGACGCATCAAGCCATGCTTAACAGCTTAGGCGTTTTTTGCTCGTTTGCATGAGCTTCCACGTAAATGGCGATGCATTATACACATATGGGTGTGTTTCGTCATGAGGAGAAATCTACAAATATTATGTATCAACTTGATATCAATGGCGCGGCATTTCACATCCCACGAGAAATCCGCTAAGTGGCAGCATGTGCTTCCTATCACCACTCGTTTGATTGCGTGACGCAGGATGGCAACAGAGTTGTATCGGATAAAATCGCCCGTGTTGGTGTTCTCTCGGTATCCGGCACTAAAACATCACATGCACTCCTTCAACTAGAAGTCCACACTCCGCATTATAGTAGGTCATTTGTCGGTACCCCGTGCTGCATTTGGTCGCGGCCAACCGAAGAGGACGTCTCGCGTCTGTGACGTCATCCGCCGCCTATGGAGGCTGCATGCTATTCAGATGGAAAATCATAACTGTTATTGACCATACAGTCGGCGGCGTCACATGATCGGTCAGGAGTGCTTTTCCGTGTCACGTAGAGAGTGGTCTTAACGTCACGACTGATTCCCTGGAAGCGGGCCTAATGTTATACTTGGCGATTGCAAATTCTATGGGTGCTGTCAAAACTTTACCGGCGTCAAGCCCCCCTAATGGTATTCAATGGTATACGATGGTACACAATATCCGCGTTTACAACGTTAATACACAAAAATGCGTCAAAACGGCGAACGACGTCGTCTCGACGCCATATTTGATCCTGAACCTGTTACCAAATCGCCATATCGACGCCAAATTTGATGACAACACTCTGATATGCAATTCTGATATGCAACATTAGTGGGGAAGATCCACACAAATGGACATGGGTTATGCCCGCTGCGTAGGCCACGATAAGGACGTCTACCAATAGGCCTCTCAAACATACACGCTTGAATCAGGCCAATGGAGCTAGTTATGTATGTCGAGGGTCACACGAACCTCCGTGTATGGTGGAGCTGTTCACATGCGGGCGCTTCAGGTGGGGAGAAAGCGAGCACACGCCGAGCTCGTGAAAGAATGCGCCTTATCGTTGATCATCGACGAGCGGAGATAGTGTCATCCAGTGCAGTGGCAGGTTACGGCAATGTGGGCCTCTGCAGAACTGCAACGTCAGGAGTATCGATCCTGGCATACTAACTCTCGACGTTAAGTGATACTGGGAGCGCCCGCCTCCGCCAAGCCAGTAGATGCAGACAAGCTTCACAACCACATGCTCTAGAAACAGCAGAGCTGTGTGTGCTGCAGACCGTATTCGTGATGTCGTGTGTCTGGCCAACTTCGCTGCACAAGTTGCCGATAAGTGGGGGCGGATATGACGCGCCCCCTGCCCCTGCCGGGCGGCGGCTACAGTAAGGAGGCACAGCAGACGAGAGACAAGCACAACCGCTGGCATATACTGAAGCGTGCACGGAGACGTTGCTCGAGCACGCTCCATGTGACCGCTTTAGCCGGCTGCGTGTGACCAGCGACCCGCTGACAACGCTGTGTTGTCCGGGGTGACGTGACGTCAGATGACGTTCACGGAGCAGTGTAGCGGAGAGACGTGATGAAGAGCTGAGGGAGCTCCTGTGACGGCATGAGGAGCAGTGCAGCGGAGAGACGTGATGAAGAGCTGAGGGAGCTCCTGTGACGGCATGAGGAGCAGTGCAGCCGAGAGACATGATGAGGGAGCTGAGGGAGCTCCTGTGACGGCATGAGGAGCAGTGCAGCGGAGGGACGTGATGAAGAGCTGAGGGAGCTCCTGCGACGGCATGAGGTGTTGTTCGTTTCCGGGCGGTCAGCCAGCAGGTGACAAATGTGCCGCATCTGGCTCTGATGAGATACCTAGCGACCGGCCAGCTGGCGAAGCGTGTGCAGTGGAGCCTGCCGGGAGCGTGGCGTGTAGTCTGTCGTATTGTTTGCTACTACGAGCAGGATGTGGTGGAATGTGCACATCACTGCAACGTGTGGACTGAACTGCTGGTGCAATATGCATGGGCTTCGCCACGGATTCTGAATATGGGATGGGGGATATATGGGATGAATATGGGATTTGGAATATGGGATGGGGGGATGAGAGGGTTTTCAGGTTGATTTTATTCATGCAGCGCTAAAATGGTAAACAGGTGTAATGGTAGATGTCACGAAGCTGGGGGACACGTCTTCCACTCCCGTCTCTCGCCGTGGCAACGCCCATCGGAATATGTGATGGTGTGATGTGGTGTATTGTGCTGAATTTCATGAAGCTTAACTGCAATTATGTGACAGTTATTTGTAACTACGTATTGTGAGTGTATTTCTGTTGCGTGACTTCGCGTGCAGAACGTTGCTTTCAAGCTCTGCTTTGTGCACGTTGGCAATGCTTGTGGAATAAAGCGTGCGTTCAACGGCCGAATATTTCCTGAGAGTCGGTCGACCACGCATGCAGTGCGTTTTGACGCATGGCACGCGCATAAGATTAGGTTTATCCGATTAGCACACGTTTCAAACGAATCAATTGCATATCAGAGTGTTGTCATCAAATTTGGCGTCGATGTGATGATTTGGTAACAGGTTCAGGATCAAATGTGCCGTCGAGACGACGTCGTTCGCCGTTTTGGCGCATTTTTGTGTATTAGCGTTGTAAACGTGGATATTGTGTACCATCGTATGCCATTGAATACCATTAGGGGGCTTGACGCCGGTAAAGTTTTGACAGCACCCATAGAATTTGCAACCCTCCAAGTATAACATTAGGCCCCCTTCCAGGGAATCAGTCGTGACGTTAAGACCACTCTCTACGTGACACGGAAAAGCACCCCTGACAGATCATGTGACGCTGCCGACCGTATGGTCAATAACAGTTGTGATTTTCCATCTGAATAGCATGCAGCCTCCACAGGCGGAGGATGACGTCACAGACGCGAGACGTCCTCTTCGGTTGGCCGCGACCAAATGCAGCATGGGGTACCGACAAATGACCTACTATAATGCGGAGTGTAGACTTTTAGTTGAAGGAGTGCATGTGATGTTTTAGTGCCGGATACCGAGAGAACACCAACACGGGCGATTTTATCCGATGCAACTCTGCTGCCATCCTGCGTCACGCAATCAAACGAGTGGTGATAGGAAACACATGTTGCCACTTAGCGGATTTTTCGTGCAATGTGAAATGCCGCGCCATTGATACCAAGTTGATACATAATATTTGCAGATTTCTCCTCATGACGAAACACACCCATATGTGTATAATGCATCGCCATTTACGTGGAAGCTCATGCAAACGAGCAAAAAACGCCTAAGCTGTTAAGCATGACTTGATGCGTCGGTTATAGCCATGCATGACATCAGGCATAATTACCTGCAGGTATGACGGAAACCATTTGCGCTCCATTGTCAGAACAACAAGTGCAGTCGTCAATAGACATCCATTTCCAGGTTGAATAGTCATTCTGTTCTGCTCGTCAACTATCATTCGCTCGCCTGTCATCATCTCGACTGCCTCCGTGACGACTCCGACTGCCAGCTGTACCGTGTTCGTGTCAGCTGGGTAGGCCGGCACAGCCAGAGAAATGTCGTCAAGCCGCAATACCTCATCGCCATCAGTTGTACCTCTAATGAGGGGTGGTTCACTGGCTCTGTGCTCCAGTCGAGGAGGTCTTTGTACCTTGCCGCTTCAAAGTTAACTGATGGTAGTCTGCATGGTCGTACTTGCTCCGTTGGCGGTGTGCGGCGACACTCGGTACCCGTCTGACTGCCGCCCTCACACTGGCATCGTCCTCGCTCAGCATCGGCAGCAGGAGTTCCTCTGAATAATCCCAGTGGGTGTTGCACTACACTACCGGTCCAATTATAGGCCACATGCAAGGGGGTGTGGCGCACCTACCTCCGCCCGTGCCCGGCGGAATGCGCCATGAGGACCAGGCTCGCACAAGGGCAGCAGCAGCGGTGTGGGTGCGGCCGGCGGTGCAGCAGGCGGCACGTGTTGTGCGCGCGTGCTGCTGCATTGGGTACGCTTCTGCGGTGGCGCGCCCGGGGTCATTCGGTGATGACCTCGGTCGCCTTGGCGGAGGAGCGGTGGGTGGACTCAGGACGCGGTGGCGCGAGGTGGTCGGTGCGGTGCGGTGCGCTGTCCGGCTGCGACCGGCCGTGACAGATCTCATGATTGTGAAGCAGGAGCTGAAGCCCGGAGTCGTGGATCGGAGCCTGCCCACGGAGCCCTAAGCATAGGAGCATTACACATATACACTTTGACAGCGGCCGCAGAAGACTTGTGCTGATCGGCATGTTCCTTACCCAGTTGGCACAAGCTTCATTCGTCTTTATTCTTCTATATTGTTTACGCGTCGGCAGAGGTGTTCTCTATGCCTCTGACTATATCCATCAGAGCGTCTGCAAGCCGCTCTGATGAAGCAGAGGTTCTGAACTGCCGACTTGCTAGCCTCGTCCATCTCGCATGCTTCAGTCTCCCGCGCTTCCTATTCACCGCATCTGGCGCCACAAAGCCGCCGCCCTTTATGCCAACAGCCAACTGGTACGTGACCGACTGGTGGCCATCGATATTCATAGCGGCCAGTATGCCAGTCAACTCTGTGATGCTGACTGTCGGTCAGCGGGTAAGACTAACCCGCCTCAGCACCTGCCGACCGTCCCGGCGGTGTGTCTGCAGGGCCATGCAGCCAGTGCAGTGCCACCTTGGTCCTCTGCTTGGCGCAGACACGCACTGCACGGTGTTCCCTGAGCCGCCGGAGACCGGGTTCTCTCCCGTCGGTCCACCGCCTCACAGCGCCATTTCACTCCGGCCCCTCTGATCCAGCATGCAGTCATACTCGTTTGATGGCACTTGCTTGGTCGGAGGCACTTGCAGCTTTCCAGGTCCTTGCATTTTCAACGGCAGACGCAACGACGCTGTGCAGCGCGACTTGCACTCTATTTGCATCTCATCATCCGCTCCGGTGTCTTCCCATCTTCCCGGGCTTTGCTTGCGCTCTGGCATCTTTTGCAGCGCAGTGCGCTACCTTCCTATCGGAGGTGACGAGCGAGACGGTAGGCATTCTCCCCCCTCTCTCTCTCTCACTCTCTCTCACTCTCTCCCTCTCTCACTCTCGCTCTCTCTCTTTCTCTATCTCCCTCTCGTCCGCGCTGTGCTCGTCGAGCGACAGACAAGCATACCGCTTGCTGCACGACACTCACCAGACTCGATCCATTTGTCGGCTTGTCATGTTGCCGATCGAACAAAATCGAACACAGCATCTGATGCAACATCAATGTTGGAGGGGAGCTGATGGTCGTGTGGCGGAGGGTGACGGTGTCAGTGGGGGGGGGGCGGCGCATGTCGATAACCCAGCGATGACCCGAGAGGTATTCAGATGTTGGGTAGGGAATAATGCACACGCATAGTTGCGACTCTCTGATTTGCATGGATGGTGAGGCTCCTTTTCTCAATATTTCCAGCATCTTATGAGCGACATATATCATATATTAACATAAGCGATATATTATGTCGCTTATATTGCTATCAACGACAGATATTACTATATGCCAGTTAACTGATCTCACTCAGGGGACGTTGAAAAGTATGATGTAAAGACAATCTAAACCAGGAATACATATCTGCATGATTTTTCCGCTAAGTGGCAGCACTGTTTGTGGTAATGTTTAAATCGCCTGATGCAGGATGGAATCAAATTGTTTTCGAGAAACGTCGGCAGCCATGCGTGTTTTGGACTACTGAGATCAGAAAATTTCACGTGTATTTCTCGCTCCGAGAAAAAGCGTGACATTGACACATCCCACTACATAGTGAACACTGAGGGCCATGAGTGTAGCCACGCATTAGAAATTGCGGGGAGGGGGCAAACCAGAGACGCGATAAGATTGGACATGATCGAGGGGTAGAATCGAGGGGCGACCCTATGAAATAAAAATGTACCCCCTTGGAAGGAAAGGCGCCACTTCGGGAAGGGTCGAGTGCAACCCGCTCTCTCGCGAATTTTCCAGCCGGAAGTGCCCCTCCATATGTTTCGCAGTGGCGCCGTTCCAAAGAAATGGCGCCCCTCCAGACGAGTGCTCCCAGAGGACAATTTTGGATCTATCTCTGATTACAATATTGCTCTCTCGCGATTATGAACTCCGGCTGATCACAAAATCGTTCGCATTCACGTGCGAACATTCACGTTCGCATTCGCTCTTGAACATTCGCATTCACGTCGCATTCACTCTTGCAAATTTGACAACTTCCTTTGAAACATGAGAGGAAAGCGGACAATTTGAGAAAAAAGATGGATATATTAGATGTTCGGAACAGCAATGTAGCAGTTTATATTAAAAACCAGCGATGAGAGAGCCGTCCGAGCAGGTTATGACTTTTTTGTGGGGGGGGGGGAGCCCCTTGTCATATAGGGTATGGGTACCTGCTATCACAACGGCTGCAAACAAAAGTATATTTGGCCATCCTACTCCTATTACACTCAATCATTGTAGACACAGAACCTTCGGCACCCTCGAAATTATCTCGATATTTCAGCATTCTGATATCGTACGGCAAGCCACGTCGAATGACACCCACATAACACAAATTAAAGCTATATCGTCGAAACACGAGGCCATCGAAAAACTCCGTCAAACTTTTCACCTTGACATGTCCGGCTTGAAATGCTACTCGAGTGTTAATCATTGATTATCGCTTGATATCATATTTGGTTAAGCTTGAGAGAAAACTAAAAAATGAGGGGACCGGAGGATCAGCATAGTCTTTTCCCTTGAAAAAAATATTTAAATTGCTTAGCTTTTTAGTACCGCATGACAAGCTACGTCGATTGACGCCCATTTCATCGAAATTGAAGCGATAAGCAACCGAACCTCGCGTTCGGTCGATATCGCTTCAATATCGCCATCTTATAAATCTTTTGATCTTGAAGTTTGACCTTCACATGCACCGGTTTGAAATGTTACACGATGGCTCACCATGGGCCATCGCTTGAAATCGCTTGGCGACCGAACAAACCGGTTTGCGTTGGATTTTAAATGTAACAGTGGTAATGTGAGACCTATACAGTTGCTTCCAACGTGATCAGTACCAGCAAAATCATTTGTGGGAATTGATGCGAGCGATCATAAACCCGTCGCTGAATGTCAATGCAAATCAAATACGCCTCTCGCGAACTCTTCGCTGAACACGAATACAAACACGACATTACCTTGACATACGTGCTTAAGGCTGCCCATGACTCCGCTCCATGTCCTTCAAGATACCCAAGGACACCCAGAGTCACGGTTGTTAAAGATATATCGATATATGCGCACTGAAATGCGATCTAAGACGTATAAAGCCTTGCGATAATGTCAATTTGTTGCTTCGCAAAGCACAATTTTACGCCCAAGTAAAAAGATAAATTGGTCAAGGTTCATGTTATTTAAGAATACCTGGAAGCAAAAATTCCCAACGTTTGCTGATTTGCCACTCGGAGATTGTGTGACGACAGGTACCCTGTGGAGCCCGTTGATTGGCTAGATCGACTTCTAGTATCTTTGGTGATTATTCTGGATATTCTGCATCTTTCACTTTATGAATGCTCAAGCATAATTTTGCTTCGATTGCACTCAGACAGCTGAGGCTTGGGCGAAACGAAACAAGGAACACATTTCAGGAGGAACAAATCACCACTTCTCAAACGTTGGGGGCATATGAACCACCCAGCCCCCACCCTATACCACCCCCACCCACACCCAGTGGTTACACCCATGCTGAGGGCACTTACCTTCTGCGCACGGATCTCGTTCCATTTCGCACGTGGCGCCGGTCCAGGCTGGCGGACAGCGGCACGTGATGATGGGCGGCACGCCACGTGTGGCCAACCCGTGCACGTGGCAGACGGCGCCATTTTGGCACGGGTTGTCGGCGGCGTCAGTCTGGCAGAACGGTAAGACACGAGCTCGTGCCGACCCTGCAATGGTATGAGGTCACCGGCGTCAGAAAGCCGACGCGACCACGGTCTCGGCGGCTTCCAATATAAAGGCGGAGGGGGCGCACTCCCATTCTTACTCTACACTGCCCCTGCCCCTGCCCCTGCCACTGCCACTGTCACTATCACTGCACGCACGCACACGCATGAGAGAGAGAGAGAGAAAGAAAGAGAGAGAGAGAGAGAGAGAGAGAGAGAGAGAGAAAAAAAAAAAAAAAAAAAAAAAAAAAAAAAAAAAAAAAAAAAAAAAAAAAAAAAAAAAAAAAAAAAAAAAAAAAAAAAAAAAAAAAAAAAAAAAAAAAAAAAAAAAAAAAAAAAAAAGAGAGAGAGAGAGAGAGAGAGAGAGAGAGAGAGAGAGAGAGAGAGAGAGCGAGAGAGAGAGCCTTCCTGGAATCCTTACCGTTCATAATTATACGCTAGAACTTCAGTTTGTCAGCTACAACTCGTACATATGGATCGAGCTGACATCGACATCAATGCTATTGCATTTAGTTGATCAAGCTTTCATAATATATTGCTGATATCAACTCGAGCTAGTCACGCCAGACATACGTAACGCAACCAGATGAGGGACATAAACATTCGTGAATGAACACATACCTACATGGATAACACATTAAACACAACAGTAAAACGTATCCATTGATTTGTTGCTGCAGACGCTTCTGTTGAATGTCTTCAGAGATTTGCTTTCTATTGCTTTCCCAATCAATTTGCTCCAATGGAGCAAACATCAGCCCTTGATTTCACAGATGTCTTTTCAATTCTTTTTCACATACGGCTAAAAAATTCTTAATATGTGCATTCTAGTTTACCGCGATGATACAGAGACGAATACGGGACATTTGGCATATACATTGATGACAACATATAGGATGTCATGAGACCCCTCTCCCCAACAACCCTTTCTGCAAAGATCATCAAACATAAAATGTTTGGAATTTCCTGGTGAATAACAAAAACTCCTGGCGAACGTCAACAACATTAACGTAAATTGAAGGACACCATTCAGATGCGATAAAAAGATACATTTTGTGACTATTAAAACTCTATATTTTTGTATTTTGCACCAGATGAATGTTTACTGATAATTGGTGCCATCGAAAATTTTCAACCACCTTGTCCAAACGGTTAGGTAAAGTCAAGGCTATAGAACACCAGGTAGAATGTTCCGCTTCCCAAAAAGGGAGACGCTTGAGAGCACCATAAATTCTATAAACTTAAGCCAACCAATCAGCGTTTGACGACCTCCACAGATCGTAGCGATAGTATAGGCAGTAGGACAAATCTTGTCAAAGGTATTATCCATATAATATTCAATTGTTCGTGTTAATTTTCTACAGATGCATTCTTGCTACTTTAATCTTGATCTTTAATACTACTTTATCACAATGTAACCGCTGACAGAGGAAAAAAATGGGTAATTTTGTGGATATCACCGTTTTTGCCGCACTAAAGACAAAATGTGTTTGTTTAGATTGACTGAGGTCGTCAGACGCTGATTGGTCGCCTCAAGCGTCTCCTTTTTTATTTGACTACAATGCTGGAGCGTACCCACCTGGGTAAAGTGCACGCAAAAAAGCAGACAAAAAGAGATGTGGTATCGGACTCCCACCACCCTTCACCCACAACAACCAAATGAGAATAGGATCAAATATTTATGTTTAACCGACGTGCTTTTTGTCTTTGGGTCTCTCGTCGGAACATTCATTGACATTTAGTCGTTCATTAGGAGGAGAAATGTAAGGTGTTTCGCTTTCGTTCTGCTGTGTATGTTGAGAGACACATACGTTTGCTGGTATTTCTAATCTCTGTTGGCCCAGATGTATTTTTTTTAAAGATTACGTACCTGATAGGAGGCTGAACGAATTGACGATTAGCATCATAACCTTGCATAGCCTGGTGCACATCTTACGGAACCTCTTCCATTGGATCCCTTCCCCGATCTCTTGCTAACTGGTGGCTGAGGCTATCCGACGACATTTGAGCTGAAACAAGCGTGAATTTAGAATAATGTTCTGTAAATTCTGCACGAACCCAAAATGTTCCAAGCTTTGTCGTTGATTCAATGGACAAGGCATTGAACACGGCATCCTGAACTTGTGAAAAATCGGCCCAATCTGGCACAGCTCCCCGCCTCCGTCGCAGAAATATTGAAAACTATTACACGGCCAATTATTTATTGCAGGTGTCAGTTATTCAGGTACAACAGTATCCGATTGATAAACATTCTATTAACTCCGACCTACTCCATTTAATGGAAGAGGATACCAAATTTTCCTGAAACGTCAGGTAGCGGCAAATTTGACCAAGCCGTACACCAATTGTAGCTCAGATAAAGCCACGCCAAGGTGAGGCGCATACCTGCACACATCTACGGACATCTTATTTGACCACGTGACGTCCATCACCATTGGCTCAGGTCAGGCCAAACCACGGAAGTTCGCACCAAGTGTGGCATGCACTGACTTGTGAAAGCGTGCAAGCAACGTCCTGGGAGTTTCATACTGCCGCTGAATACTAAGCCAGATCACCAAAACGTCAGACCAGTTGCTCGTCGAAAAGAAAGCGGACATCCATCGATGTCAATGATCCCGGATGACCTTCAGACGACAACCGGTGAGGTGGCGTTGTTTTAACCCGCGCCGCCTGGAGGGGTCTTCAACCGCCCCCTAATGTTTTCCGCGGATAGGGGAAGAATGGCACGCGACAGCGCGCCGAAATTTGGCATCCCATTTGCCACATCAATTTGGCATGTTGTGTGAAAATTCTGAAGTCAGGTCATGTAGGTTCAACGAGTTAATCTAGGTCAAATAAGGTCACCCCCAAAAAAGTTAAACCAGTCGTCACGCTTTGACAGATTCAGATATATTAATGAAACTTTCAGCGTTTGATTGCATTTAGGGATGCAACAAAATGCACCAGAGGAATTTGTCATTTTTTTTCTCGTTTTTATTACTTATTAGTTTTGCATATTTGCCAATTAGAGTTCAAATAGAAGATTTTGGCTAAAGTAAGCATTTTTCATTGGTGCAAGTCGACTTCGAAGGATGTTTTTCCCCCCGCTCTATGCAACAGAAGAGGAAAATTAAAGAAAACTGGAGAACTCAACAATTATTTTTTAAAGAAAAAACCAATAAGATTTTTGGGTCGCCAAATATGTTATGGTTCTGGCCCATTGATCTGTCCTTTTCTAAATATAATTTTTGCTCAATTATCCCCCAAAATGAACCCCCAGAACCAAAAACATCATGTAAGTCTTGGAAACCTAGGCCCCCGAGTGATGTCAATTTTTGGGAACGCATTTTTTTGGGGGAGTGGGTGTCTGACCATACGCGTCGAGCGCTTTCCGATGACACCTCTTTCATTTTCGTGCGACTCTTGGTATTGAGATTAGAGGGTGGTTCCTATCACCCCCACCCCCACCCCCAGAGATAGGGGTGTGAGGATCTGACCGGAGAGAGAGGGTTAAAATATCTCAAGATCGAAATATTCAACTGTTAAGCACGCGATTATCAGCAACATCAGTGATCTGCATCTGGGTGTTATCTTAACTCAGTAAATGAGCTATGATGTGAATTCAGCATACATTTGCCAAAAACGTGATTAGAAATGATGTCATCCTTATGATCTGACGGGACCTGACTCAGTTCTGTTTCCAATAGATGCAAAGCGGACATGATACTTGTCACGCCATACGGTGGTACGATGGCGCAGGCCGTTTTCCATTGGTTGCGAAAGAAAAGTGTTTTGGGGTAGCATCAATCTTCAGACAGCGAGGTATCTTCAGAGCGAACCTACAATTACTGTAACCAGTAATTGTAGCGCAATATCTGACTGTTCTTGTGATCTTTTATCATAAATGCTTGCGGTGCCAAAGCAAAATTAACGTTACACACCACTGCTACTGCATACGGGCAAGTCCACGTCCATTGTAGTCTGAATATAGTGGAAGTTATAATGGATAAATGGAACGCAGAATACATATCATGAAGCATTTGATAGCATCCGAAAAACTTTTGCTTTGTAATGCAATGCTGTCTTACCATTCACGGAATGTCGATATTCGGCAGCCTGCTATCATCCTGATGAGCATCACAAATAGTGTCACCGAACTACATGCTGGCAATGCTGATCTGGTTGTGGTTGCCTGGAACTCACGACATAGAAACTATGATATTTAAATGACATCCACATGAGCCAAGGCTTGCCCAACACTCTTAAGAGTTTTCATACTTATCCTAGTTTAACCTGAATCTGATTGTTTGATTTACTGTGTTGCATAACTTCACACGTGCCGAGTGCATACCAAAACCTTCACTTCCACACAAATATTTTATCCAGGAAGTTTTGTGTACAAGGCGTAGGCAGATATGCAAACACATCTTTCCTTTCTAAGTCATTTGTTTGACGGATATCATAAAAACGAAGCATTTTTATTTAAAAAAAACTAACACAGTGATGTCCGGCTGTCATCAATGTGGATCGCTTGCATCTCTAGCCAGTTTGCAGTATCGTCCGCGCGGCATTCAGCGCACATCTCGCCGCCCTGTACCGACTTGGCTGGCCGCGCTAGGCTGGCAGCAGTTTCAAGTGTTTGGGTGCACTTACGATGACATAGTGTTTATTTGTCGACCGTATCAATGGCCGAAGCATTACCAAGTATCAACATTGAAGTAACCCGGCGCAAATCCAGTTTTCGGAATTTTTAAAACTTTGATCAAGATGTCCTGCTTTTACTACCCGAGGATAAAAGGACGCCGAGTTAGAAGCACTAAAAGGTACTCCTGAATAATCCTCAACCAGCATACGAAGGACAAAAACAACACGCGAGACACCATTGCACAGCTTTATAAATGAAAGGATCCGCTTCCGTTTTCGCTCACGGGCCTGTAAACTGTCTTACAGTCCATCTTGTGTTGTCTTCCACTGCAAAGGCAGCAACGACAGCTCCTCGAGCGACCCGGACCGGATAGGATCCACACATCAAGTCCCTGCCACCGTCCCCACCTGTGCCGGCGCCAGCGCATCACCCATCACCCGAAGCGCAGGTTGCCACAGGGGGGGGCGCTCTCCCCCCACCATGGCGCCTACGCAGGGGCAGGCATAGCACCACCAAGCTGCCCCGCCCTACACTCTGCACGCCTTTCATGGGCCGGACGTCCCCGCCCGACAACTGCTCTTGGGGACCAAAATACTTCTATAATTGTGACGAGCACGTGCACAACGAAGTATCACTACTTGTATCTCAGCTCTCACCCAGACCAGCCGCCCGAACCGTAAAACCTGTTCGTTGACAGTTCTATTGTTAGCACTGCACCGCCACCAGGCCACCGACAACGTGCAATCACAGCGTTGCTAACTCAGTGGCATGCGCTCGCACCGTTGGCAGCGCATGCACCGTTCACCGGACGTCTCTCCGGTCAGGGGTCGCACTGGTGTTTCACAGATTACCGTCTCAATGCTTAACAAGTGGGTCGGCCGCGCTCACCGCAAGCTAAGTGGCCTGGGTGTCCGCACGGTAACAGCCCGCTGTCAGTCAGCCACATGTACCGGGAAGCCGACGTGTCTACACAGTACACGGCCGACGTGTCTACACAGTACACGGCCCACTGACAATCCGAAGCCACAGTACACGGCCACGTGTTACACGGTACACGGCCGACGTTTACACAGTACACGGCCGACGTGTCTACACAGTACACGGCCGACGTGTCTACACAGTACACGGCCGACTGTCTACACAGTACACGGCCGACGTGTTACACAGTACACGGCCGACGTGTCTACACAGTACACGGCCGACGTGTCTACACAGTACACGGCCGACGTGTCTACACAGTACACGGCCGACGTGTCTACACAGTACACGGCCGACGTGTCTACACAGTACACGGCCGACGTGTCTACACAGTACACGGCCGACGTGTCTACACAGTACACGGCCGACGTGTCTACACAGTACACGGCCGACGTGTCTACACAGTACACGGCCGACGTGTCTACACAGTACACGGCCGACGTGTCTACACAGTACACGGCCGACGTGTCTACACAGTACACGGCCGACGTGTCTACACAGTACACGGCCGACGTGTCTACACAGTACACGGCCGACGTGTCTACACAGTACACGGCCGACGTGTCTACACAGTACACGGCCGACGTGTCTACACAGTACACGCGACGTGTAGTACACGGCCGACGTGTCTACACAGTACACGGCCGACGTGTTACACAGTACACGGCCGATCGTGTTACACAGTACACGGCCGACGTGTCTACACAGTACACGGCCGACGTGTCTACACAGTACACGGCCGACGTGTCTACACAGTACACGGCCGACGTGTCTACACAGTACACGGCCGACGTGTCTACACAGTACACGGCCGACGTGTCTACACAGTACACGGCCCGCTGACAATCAGCCACATGTACCGGGAAGCCGACGTGTGTACACAGTACACGGCCGACGTGTCTACACAGTACACGGCCTGCTGTCAGTCAGCCACATGTACACGGGAGCCGACGTGTCTACACAGTACACGGCCGACGTGTCTACACAGTACACGGCCTGACATGACAATCAGCCACATACACGCGACGTACGTCTACACAGTACACGGCCGACGTGTCTACACAGTACACGGCCTGACTGTCATATCAGGCCGACTGTACACAGTACACGCCGTCGTCACCACATGTACCGGGAAGCCGACGTGTCTACACAGTACACGGCCGACACGGCCCACTGACAATCAGCCACATGTACCGGGAAGCCGACGTGTCTACACAGTACACGGCCCGCTGACAATCAGCCACATGTACCGGGAAGCCGACGTGTGTACACAGTACACGGCCGACGTGTCTACACAGTACACGGCCCGCTGACAATCAGCCACATGTACCGGGAAGCCGACGTGTCTACACAGTACACGGCCGACGTGTCTACACAGTACACGGCCTGCTGTCAGTCAGCCACATGTACCGGGAAGCCGACGTGTCTACACAGTACACGGCCGACGTGTCTACACAGTACACGGCCGACGCTGACAGTACACGGGGCCGACGTGTTACACGTGTCTACACAGTACACGGCCGACATGTGTACACAGTACACGGCCGACGTGTCTACACAGTACACGACCGACGTGTCTACACAGTACACGGCCGACGTGTCTGCACAGTACACGGCCGACGTGTCTACACAGTACACGACCGACGTGTCTACACAGTACACGGCCGACGTGTCTACACAGTACACGGCCGACGTGTGTACACAGTACACGGTCGACGTGTCTACACAGTACACGACCGACGTGTGTACACAGTACACGGCCGACGTGTCTACACAGTACACGGCCGACATGTGTACACAGTACACGGCCGACGTGTCTACACAGTACACGACCGACGTGTATACACAGTACACGGCCGACGTGTCTACACAGTACACGACCGACGTGTCTACACAGTACACGGCCGACGTGTGTACACAGTACACGGTCGACGTGTCTACACAGTACACGACCGACGTGTGTACACAGTACACGGCCGACGTGTCTACACAGTACACGACCGACGTGTGTACACAGTACACGGCCGACGTGTCTACACAGTACACGGCCGACGTGTCTACACAGTACACGACCGACGTGTGTACACAGTACACGGCCGACGTGTCTACACAGTACACGGCCGACGTGTCTACACAGTACACGGCCGACATGTGTACACAGTACACGGCCGACGTGTCTACACAGTACACGGCCCGCTGCCCACTGTACCATGTGGCCAACGATCCAGTGGGAGCCGGATACCTACCCAAACACACTGAGCACGCCACACACATAAATACATCAGCTGAAGTGGATCCAGCCGATATTTATACATGGCTGCTTATTAAGCATATAGCAAAGCAATCAACGTTGACACTAAGCAGCCGGGCTAGGCACCCAGCCAGCGTATTTGTCGCAGACCCATGTCGAGGCGTAGTCAAGCAGACACCATACTATAGTTTAACTATGCTAACGATACCCAACGAAACCGAACAGTAGCCTATCCAGGCGGCACCTGGCTCCGGCGGCTGGCCGGCCCTCGCCGGCCGTCGCACCGGCTGATTCAGAGCTGCGACTAAGCAGTTCCGGACCGGACACTCGACCACGGAACACAAGGCAACGCTCCGCACTCCAGCCCCGTCGCTGCCGACGGTGGCGGCGGAGACCCCACCGACTCCCGAGCAACTGCGTGACAGCCTCACTGCAGCGGACCAACAGTGAACCCAGCCGCAGCGGGCGCCGGTGGAACAGCAATACCTGACCGATCGGCAACTGTCGCTGACAAGTTGGACACGGTGGGAAGCTCTACCACCTGCTCCGTATTCCCACCCTATTTACCTGCATGCACCACCTGCTCGGTCTCTCCACCCCACACACCTACAGGTGCCAACTGGTCGGGCGGCATATCCCGCTCACCTGCAGGCGCAGGCACCAACCCACTAGGTGACATACTCCGCTCACTTACAGGCACCGACACTCCAGGCGGCACACCCCGCTCACCTACAGGCACAGGCACCAACACTCCAGGCGGCACACCCCGCTCACCTGCAGGCAAAGGCACCAACTCTCCAGGTGGCATACCCCGCTGACCTACAGGCACCAACTCTCCAAGTGGCACACCCCGCTCACCTGCAGGCGGCATACCCCGCTCACCTACTGGCACCAACTCTCCAGGCGGCATAGTCTGTGTCCGGAATTAGGACGAATACTCATGCTCCTTACAGTTTGGAGCATCCATGCGCCGTCGCGCGGCCGGGCGCAGTTCCGGCTCAGAGCTCGAGACACCGGAATTCTACTGTGAAGAGTCTACCTGCGCTCAAGCTCGGGAATTGATCTGCTCAGACACCTGGTCTGGTTTAGATAACTGGCGTGGCTTCAGCCCATGAATGAATTCCCCCTGCTTGAAGACAATAGTGGCGGGTTTCCGGGAGGCGAATGAACTCGTGGCACTCCTTCCTTTGCCACCTTCCTGAAAAGCATGACAGGTCCCCAGGCTCGTAATTGAAACTGTTCAGCTTCCTGCGATGCGATCCTCTTTGTTTCTGCCGTGCACGACATCTGACATGCGGATTTCCTCACGGTGCGCCTCCCCGAGCTCCTTGCAGAATCTCTTCACATTCTTGGAGATTTTGCTTGATTTCAGAGAACGTGGTGCGTAGATTTCAGAATACTGCAGCTGCACCATGGATGTGTGTGTGTGTGTGTGTGTGTGTGTGTGTGTGTGTGTGTGTGTGTGTGTGTGTGTGTGTGTGGTGCGTGCGTGCGTGGTGCGTGCGTGGTGCGTGCGTGGTGCGTGGTGCGTGCGTGCGTGCGTGCGTGCGTGCGTGCGTGCGTGCGTGCGTGCGTGCGTGCGTGCGTGCGTGCGTGCGTGCGTGCGTGCGTGCGTGCGTGCGTGCGTGCGTGCGTGCGTGCGTGCGTGCGTGCGTGCGTGCGTGCGTGCGTGCGTGCGTGCGTGCGTGCGTGCGTGCGTACGTGCGTGTTTGTGTGTTTGTGTGTTTGTGTGTTTGTGTGTTTGTGTGTTTGTGTGTTTGTGTGTTCGTGTGTTCGTGTGTTGGTGTGTTTGTGTGTTTGTGTGTTTGTGTGTTTGTGTGTGTGTGTGTGTGTGTGTGTGTGTGTGTGTGTGTGTGTGTGTGTGTGTGTGTGTGTGTGTGTGTGTGTGTGTGTGTGTGTGTGTGTGTGTGTGTGTATGTGTGTGTATGTGTGTGTATGTGTGTGTATGTGTGTGTGTGTGTGTGTGTGTGTGTGTGTGTGTGTGTGTGTGTGTGTGTGTGTGTGTGTGTGTGTGTGTGTGTGTGTGTGTGTGTATGTGCGTGTGTGTGTGTGTGGTGTGTATGTGGTGTGTGTGAGTTTGTGTGTCCCTGACCCTGTGGGGATCCCCTGGGTGTCTCCCGGTGATAGGCGATCTGTGACGCAGAAATGATACCGCTGGATCATGGGTGTACGTGTGGGTGCACGCGTCATGCACAAGACACTACACATTCGCACCCTTCTAACCCTCACCGGGCTTGTCGATAAATCTACCTTTGCTGGATCGGGGGGGGGGGGATTTCTGGTTTCACAGCTAACTTCGTAGCTACATAAGCTAGGATGAAATGCAAAATACCTTGGTCATGCAAAACACCCTGGTCATGGAAGGCCAGAAACATTTCTTAAATAGAAATTCATCTCATGTACCAAAATAGGAGGGAAAACACTGTCGGGGTTTAAATCCGGGAACTTCAGCGGTAGTACCAGAATCGTGTTGAAATGAAGAGCAATGGTACATTTTGTTATAGGTGTTATACTTTGCTATATGGCTTTTGTTATAGGTGTGCAGAACGGGTGGGCTACTCAGGGCAAGTGTGGCGGGATTACTGCATTGTGCAGTGGTCCTCAGTGATATCTAGCGATTGGTAGTGTTCTGCGGTGTTGGAGGCCAGGGATAATGGCCTCGTCCCGGCGACTTGTGACGGATGTTGTGCGGGTTTTCCGGTGGTGAGCCGTAGTGCGTGCTTTTATGTGCTGCGAAGTAATGTGACGAGTTGGAGAGACATATTGTTGAAGATAAACGCATTGTATTCCGGTATTAAGCGAATCAGAGTGATGTGGATGTTGTGTGCCGAAGTGCCATACACACGCCAGTCTCGGATTAGAGGTACAGCGCAGGATATTCAGGCGCTTAGCCCGACGATGTTTAAGATATGCACGATGAGGCGAAAATAGACCCGTGTCTAGGACGATTCCGAGGTATGTGAAAGTGGCGTCATAAGCATTAATTTGGCCACGACAGCGAAGCAATGGTGATCGAGAGGAGAGGGGCAGAAGCGGATTTTGTGAAAAACTACCTTGATTGTGGGGGGGGGGAGGATTTTGTGAGTTTTCATATAGATTCTGATTTGTCTATCCACATATTCGACTATTATATCATCGTATATTATACATTCTAAGATTTGGAAGGCACGACTTATAAGACAGCTGGGGTGATAGCTGGAAGGCTATCGCCCCAGCTGTCGACACAGTCGAGCCACAGCTGCTCGACGGTGTCGACCGCCGAGAGCTGCGAAGTTTCGCGAGAGGAGTGATGGTGCTAGTAAACGAAGAGGAAGCGGAGGAAGTGCTTTGATCCAGCGCCGACAGGAGGCCGCCTTTTCCGCCTTTTTCGAAAGGAGGGAAAACGGCCTTCTTGGGCCTTTTTCTCCGCGGCACCGCCTCGAACCTGGGCTTTCTCCTGTCGAGGCTGACCAATTGTGGGTCGCACGGCTGCCGACGGTACCGCCGGGCGCGGTCGGCAGTGACCGGCAATCGGCTGCGGACAACGCGGCACGGTGCGGAGCGGTGCGGGGCGGTGCGGCACGGGGCGGTGCGGTGCGGCACGGTGTGGCACGGTGCGGTGCGGTGCGGTGTGGCACGGTGCGGGGCGGTGCGGCACGGGGCGGTGCGGGGCGCCCCCGCGCAGAGGGGCCGACGACATGGCCGTGCCCGGACTGAGTCTGCTCAGGTCGCGCCGCAAACTCGTGGCCGGCCTCGTCCTCGCCGGCTTCCTGCTAAACGTGCTGCTGTCGTCGACGCCCGAACTTCGTCGACAGAGGTACGGCCAGTACCTGAGTACCGGTACCGGAGACCGGTCAGGGCCGGGCCATCCGCTCTGGGGATGGCGGGTTGTACACATTATTTGGCATGCGGGTACACCACATTACCCGCCGTGTGGGTGGTGCTGTATTACCCGCCATGTGGGAGGTACTGCATTACCCGCCATGTGGATGGTGCTGCATTATCCGCCGTGTGGGAGGTACCGCGTTACTCGCTATGTGGATGGCATTGCACTACCCTTCATGTCGGTGGCGGTGTTGCATTACGCGTAGTTGAGGGACTGTTGGCTATGAGCATGCGGTACCAAACTGTATGTATGAGATGCTGCCCTGACAACAGTTCCGTTTAGTCATGCAATCTTTAACTGTAAATTAAGGGATTTGTCATCACAATTGTTCAAAATGGAGAATAGGCGACCATGAGGTAATATGGGGACAGGTCAGTTCATGTAAAAATACAAGTAATAGGGTCAGGTCAATTCATGCAATATGGCCATGCCAAGTGTGTTCAACCTTGAATATGCCCGAAACACTATTTTCGAGTATAAAATTGTGTTCCAGGAAAAGCTGATATGACACTGGAGCATCTTTGCAAACTGTTCAGCCTCTGACATCGTGACGTGACCACGATCACGTCGGGACAATGCATACATTCATCAACCGACTTCAGCCCTCACTTACATGTGCATTGCTTGAGAAATAATTGAAAAGAAGGTCAAATCAGGTCAGATTGCACGAGGTCAGGTCAGCTCAGGTAATTCATTTATCATTAAATTTCATGTGCACGAATTGGTAGCGCTGAAACCAGGTTCAGGTGTCACTGAGCGAGGAACAGTAAGATTCTGCATAAAATGGCATTGTGTAGAATATACACAAGCGACCTGATCTGATGTAATTGACCTTTGATGCATAAATTGGTATCGAATGCTTATTTCATGCTTTGTATAATTATTTGCTTCACAAACTAACCCCAAATATAATGTTCCCCACCGAATACGGTGACAATATGTGGGACGCGACCTGATCTCAGGTTGATAAACTTGATCTTAATGAGACAGGAGATCGGACCACAATGAGATAGGAGATAGAGATAGAAGTTTGTTCGTCTTGATAAAAAGACAAGAAGCTCTGAGTATGGTGCTACTATGTTGCAACTACTCCGATTGGTGACACTGTGAATATTTTTTTAACGTTACTCCCTTTGATCCGTTGCAGGCCAATAGCTTTTCACGACATAGACCTGACTTCTCACAAAAGGTGCAAAACTGAAGCATAATAAGCTACTGAAAATTTGGTGTCTGTGCGTCTACTCATTCGGCAGCTATAACGACACAACCTGAGGGGAGCTTTCCAGATCCTTTCCCGACACGGCGAGGGTTAAAAATACTGCGCCATCCGGAACACGCTTCCTGCACACACAAGTCAATGTTGGAAACACGTTTCAACCCGTAGCCCCCATGGAACCACCAATGAATATAATTTTGCACATGAACTTCAGTCTATTAAATGAAGCCGTACATGCCGTGAAAATTTGGCCTATCCCGGCGCCTATTTTGACGACAGCAATCTCTCAAGTCCCCCAAGAACGCCTCCCTGGGACCAGCGATGGTTGGTGAAAGTGAGAGAAGCTAAGTTGGATACTTCCGGAAAGCTAACGAAGGGCTATCCATCCACAAAACTGTGTGGCCCTGGCCTGGTCGGAGGCTAAACCCAGCTTAGCCGGACCGAGTCCGACCGGGGCCGAATGAACCTGACCGAACGGAACTTGAGCAAAACCAACCTTACCTAACCTAATTTCACTTTGACTGACTTTATCTAACCTGATCCAACCTGGACTGACCTGACCTAACCCATCCTAGCATGGCGTAATTTAACCTGAACCAACTTCATTTTGTCTAAAGTTGACAGAAGCCGGATAACCTAGAGCCAACCGATGTTCGGGCACATCAAACCTACGGATGCTCAAATGCGTCAAGCGTTCTGCCATTCCATCACCGTAAACTTGCCGATATTCGATGGTCCAAAGCCTATTAGTGTTCATCACCTACGTGCGATTTTATCGTTCAGGTTTATTCAATATTCTTAGTGGACAATTTCATTTTGTATTGATTGGTGGACGATTTTATTGGATAGGGTCTCTATTAACGTATTTGCCGAATGTAATTTAATGGCTATCGCATGTGTCGTTGAAAGAAACACTGAGTTGTGCCGATCAAAACAGATGCAGATCCCTGACCAGTTCATGGGCGTCATGACTCTGAGGTCATGACTATGACTATGTCATGACCTCAGAGGCATGGGTCCCATGAGTCATGAGTCATGTTCACCTCAGAGTCATGACCTCAGAGTCATGCTGACTATGACGTCACGATTCTGAGGTGTGCCGATCAAAACAGTGCACGGATCTAACTCGTTCAAGGGTGCCTTTTGAGGAGCCCATGAAAATGCCCTATTAAGTGGGGCATTTTGAGGTTGTTGGCAAATATGACAATCTTGAGGGTGTTTTTCTCATGTGCAAGAAAAAATACTATGACATCTGGTGCAATTTTTGGTGCTGATTTCCTCCTCTGAATGGGGGGGGGGGTCAATTACCAAGCGTATAAAGCTGCTTGGTGCAGCATTCTATGCGCAATATTTCTCTGTCTAGCATCATTTCAGCTAATTTGCTGCGTTGCAAACTTGTGGAATCCTTATAAGAAAATATTTTGGTTCTTCCTGCCCACCAATTGTGAGCCTTTAGTATTTTAATAATTTCATCTGGCCCCTTTCATGGGTTTGACTTATTCGGATCAGGGCCCATGTCTTGTCATAAGCAGGACTTGTTGCATGGACCAAAAGTGTTATAAGTTACCAGAAACCAATGCAAAATATGACCTATGGTACTCTGTCCTTGATATTGGTGCTATAGTATAAAGGAATTCAGTTTGTATTGGTAAATTATATTTCCAAGGGGTCGTTGGATTCGGAGAACAACATTTTTCAATGCCATGTTTATCAGCATGATTAAGATGATGTGACCACGAATTCCAAACAGAAATACTGATTTTTTTTATTGGAAAGCAAAACAATGTACCACCATTATTTTTTAATACCATAACATAACCTGGCCTGGTTTACCGCACGTCCTTGTTCTTCTTGCTCAAACACACGCAAGTTGATAAATTCATGAGTACAATGCCAATGTTGATGTTTCAGATAGGTTTTCTCTGTTGATCTGTCGTATGTGTAGATTTCTGAAAATTATTGTGTGTGGGGGGGGGGGGGTACAATACATAAAGGCAATGGGCACGCCAAACGTATTAGTGGAATGATATATAGGGTCCCGTGATAAAAGTTGAAATTATTCGGTTGGGGCACAAGCAACATTGTCTGTGTGTGTGTGTGTGTGGGGGGAAGCTCCCTTCCAACATGCTACAAGGCTACACCCGAGTGTCTTGTATGTGGTTCATCTTATTCTTCGGAAGTGAGTGCGCCATGAACATAGAACAAAAATGATGAAAGTATGCTCACTTCACCACTTCTATGTTTCGCTGCAGTTCATACCACTGCTGATCACCAAATCAGTGTCTTCAGCTTGTATCAGTGCACGGAGCAGCGAGTGCCTCACGTCAGCCCGTAGCTACACAAAGTGTTGAATGTTGAGATATATGTGATTGGATGCTAAATTGAAGATCACATATAGACTAGAACATTCTTTGTTAAATGTGTGTCATGGGTCTTACTGTGGGCCATCAACATGTGACAGCCTGGTATTGTTCAGTATTCTGTAGGTGACAGGCGGGACACGTTTTCTACATATGCCCCACTCTGCTGATGCAACACACAACAGCAAGCTTGATGTAGCTCATGAATACCGCCGGACATTCAGACATATTCGGCGCGGGCTGTTGCAATGGTTATCTGCAAGCGAGGTGCAGTAATGAGCGTGTGGCGGCCACACCTTGGCGCACATCTCTGTGAACTGGACATTCTCATGTGTCTCTTGTGACTGTTCATCGGTCCACCACATCTGGTAACCATAGCACGTGCCAAACACAACACGGAGGCTCTCCCAGCAAAACAAAAGTGTGGCACACGCAGGCTGCATAACTCTCACCAAACCAGGCCGGGGAGGGTCTAAGGTTATATCATTCAGATTGAGTAGGCATAAGTACAAATTATCACTAGCAGGGCATCAAATCAGGGGCCGCCCCCCGATCCGTCCGGGAATTCCAGCCATGGCCAGATAGTCGCACGGTACACCATCACGCGGTCGCTTGCGTGCAAAACGGCTGGTGCCCTGCGAACCACACCTTCACACAAAGTCTCAAAGCCGCGCGACTCGTGAAAAGAGCCATGGTCCCCGCTCCCGGAGCAGAGGTGCAGAACACTTGCACGTGCCGAACGTGCGAACACTTGAGAGCTGGACGACGGAGTTCGGTACGGTCCCTGCCGTTTACCGCATCTTTATGTAGTGCACGAGACCGAACGCACTGCAAGGGGAAGGAAATGCTGCCGCACTGTCGGAGTTAAATGGTCTATGTTGATAGGCTACCCTCTCATCTTTGCCGACACTCCCCAAAGCATAGACGTAGTTAGTGGGTGGATGGGGACTAGCTAGTCCCCTCCTTCCACTTTTCGGTCGACGCACCAGTGACTGGAAAAGTCGCCCCTTCAAGATGTACGCCGATGCATTTTTCACCCCAGCTCGCAACAACGGCACCATCAGCACGTATACTCGTGATCGACGTATGATCGAAAAGAGATTGATAATGGTTATGGAGAGATTGGTACACAACACTGGGAGAGGAATATCATTATAATAACAAGGGCGTCTGCTTTGAAATGAGCTACTTATAATTAATTCGAATGGAGTTGTTGTACGTTTGATATTTGTATCATTACAAATGTTGCATGAAGTATACTTGCGCATTGATATTGTACTTCTCTTTTCTAATGGTACCTCGCAAGATATTTGGCTTTGCTTTTTGGCATTGTGTTGAGATCTGGACGTCGCCATTCACTATGACGTCACGTTTGAACACAACAATGGGTCGTACGCCGCGTCCACATTTCTGCTGTACATTCAGCGCTGGTGGAGCGGCTGGTTGTTGTGCCTTCGGGCCTCTTGGAACACATTTTCGTGCACATTTAGAGTGCTGGGGAACTTTCTGGTGGAGTAGTTATATCAGTTCTGCCACATCGTACCTCAAATAAGGTATTTTACTGTATGGCGTACATATTTGGATTGGAAACGGAACTATAATCTTAAGTTCTTTATTGTGCACACTGAACATGACTTCCAAGCCAATATCTGTGGTGCTACCAACAAATACATTGCTTTGAAAGACTTAGAGAATAGAGACTACAAGCACATGTATGATGGTAGCTCTGTGATGATTATTCCTCGAGAAGTCAAGCCGGAATTTGCCCATGTTATAAGTGGGATGAGTGTGAAAATTAGGTAGTGCCACATTTCCTGAGTATGAATGTGATCCTGAAAATGATTGTTTCTGCCAATATATGTGTCCGTTTTGTTTCCCATGCAATGTTTATTAAATTGAGCTGACACCACACCTACGCCAGCCACCTGTCACCTATCTGTGTTCAAAATCAGAAATTTAGGTGGATTGGGGCACACTATGAGGAAGGCATTTACATCTTGATGTCAACGTCCTGCATCTCATGGCACTCTTCACAAACCCACATACATCTTATCATGTTTATCGATGACTAATGTTTGCATCACAGTACCTGTGATAAACAAGAAATATAGCTCCCTTTAGATTCTCTTTATGCTCTTGGAAACACTTTGCTGCACAGCATCATTTAGCGGGAAGTGTCCATATACGTTATTTTTACATCTTGCATAGCATAAGTCTGACATTTTTATGTACATATGATTCCCAAACGAAATTGAATGCGGACACCTTGACCTAGGTAGTTAACATTAGCTGCATAGGCTAATTATGCTGTCATTGATGCCATTGCAGGCTACAGAAGTGCAGAGGTATCATGCAATCTGCAGGCCTAATTGCGTTGCTTTTCTATTATTTAATCACGGAAACCACTAGAGACCTATGATTTCTTGATTTCTTTTTACTGGACTGTACCCCAAATTGCTATTGCATGCACTATGATGAGATGACGATCATAATGAACCACTGCATGCAATTCGTACTTTCTAATATACAGTGTTTTAAGACATAAAGACATAAAAGATTAGTGCAAATATGAGCCACAAAGGCCCTTCTTGGTTGCACTCTGTACACTGAACCAGTTGCCCACCAAATCTGTCAATCAGCCCTCCCTGTAATACTGAAAAGCAAGCCCTCTATTCTTACAATGATTGTCTATGCTGTTTTTAAAGATGTTCAATGTGCTGCTACTGACGATGTTTTCTGGCAGCTGGTTCCAGTGTTCTACTACCCTGTTGGTGAAGAAAGTTTGCCTTAACCTTGCTCTGCTGTGGTTAACTTTAATTTTGAATTTATGACCTCTAATTCCATCATTTCTGTTAAATTCAAACATTTCCCCAAGGTATCCCCTCTCCAGACCATGGACAAATTTAAAGACCTCGATGAGATCTCCTCTCAGCCTTCTGTATCTAAGTGAAAACATATTCAATTTCTTCAATCTTTCCTCATATGCCAGGTTGCTCATGCCATTAACCATTTTTGTAGCCCTCTTTTGTACTCTCTCTAAAAGCCAACAATCTTTTTCATAGCTAGGAGACCAAGCTTGGATGCAGTATTCCAAATGTGGCCTGACGTATGCACAGTAAAGCTTCCTGATCACTTCCTCACTTCTGTATGATACATTCCTATTTATTGCCCCGAGCATTCTCAGTGCTTTCTTCCTGGCTTCCTTGGTCTGTTCTGATGCCCCCAGTTTTGTGTTTAGAATAACACCTAAATCCTTCTCCTGTTGAGTCACTGATAGCACTTGGCCATCCATCAAGTATGGAGCCTTCATATGCTGCTTACCTACATGCATGATTTTGCACTTATCAAAATTAAATTTCATTTGCCATTCTTCGGACCACTTCACAAGTTCGTCTAAGTCTTTTTGCAGCGAGATATGCTCATCCTAACCTGTTATTGCCCTAAAGACCTTCAAATCATCCGCAAATTTCAAAACTTTACTGATTAGGTCACTTTCAATGTTAATTACAAATATAATGAACAGTAATGGACCTAGTACTGACCCCTGGGGGACTCCACTAAGAACATTTTGCCATGATGACTTTGTACCATTTAGCATCACTCTTTGCTGTCTATCTGAAAGCCACAACTCTATCCATTTTAAGATGCTACCTGCAATACCATGGGACTGAAGCTGTATCTTTAACCGTTTATGGGGTACCTTGTCAACGGCCTTACTAAAGTCAAGATATGCTACATCAACCTGATTTCCCTGATCAAATTGTTCAGTGGCGAAGTTCAAAAAGTCCAAGAGGTTTGTGAGACACGATCGTCCTTTTCTATACCCATGTTGAATATCTTGAATCAATCTGCTACCTTCCAGATAACTAACTATTCTATCCTTGATAATTGATTCGAGTACCTTGCAGACTAGGGATGTGAGACTTATTGGCCTATTGTTTTCAACTTTCCCTCTTTCTCCTTTCTTGAAAATAGGAACTACATTTGCCCTTTTCCAATCGGTTGGAATTTCATTTTGTGAAACTGATCTACAAAATATTATACTAAGTGGAAATGCCAGTTCCTTTTCAGTTTCCTGCAACACCCTAGCATAAATTTCATCAGGTCCTGCTGCCTTGTTTGGCTTTATTTTCCTGATATGATTGTAAACAACATCACTATCAATGAAATCAACATCATTTGTCAGATCCCATGTCACTGAACTATGGTATACGGTCGGCAGATTGGTCATATCTTCCAATGTAAACACTGATTTGAACTGCTTGCTCAGCTCCTCAACCATCTCACTATCCTCACCCAATGTAGTCCCGTTTACTTCCAGTGGACCAATTGTGCTAGAAACTTTACTCAGCTTGTAGAAACTAAATAACTTTTTACTGTCTCCATTACAGTTTCTAGCTAAATCCAGTTCTTTTGCTCGCTTTGCTGCTCGGATGTTTTGCTTCACAGTGTCTCTATCTTTTCGATACGCCTTTAGATTAACGACATTTGAGGCTTCTTTAAAAACTCTAAATGCAGTTTTCTTGGCCTTAATTGCTTTTATCAAGTCTGGTGTAAGCCATGCTGGCTTTCCTACCCTTCTTTTGCGTCTTTGCTTTTGGGGGACATGTCTAATCTGAGTTTCCTTCAAGTAAGATTTGAACTTTTCCCACATTTCACAGGCATTTAAATTGGAGAATTCTTCTTCCCATCTGATGGCACGTAAAGCCGCTCTCATGCCGCCAAAGTCTGCTCTGTTGAAATTTGGAACCTTTACCAAATTATCCTTGATAATTTCCCCTACATGTGCCTTGAATCTAACTATGTTATGGTCACTTTTTCTCAGAGTTTCGCCTACAGTCAAGTCTTTAAGAATAGGTATGTATCTCAAAAGCAGCATATCTTGTTGTGTATGCCTCTGCTCCATATTAGATAAGCCTAAGCTGTGGAGAGTTCTTGCAATATAGCAAATTTGAAACAAAAATGAATTTTAGACCTATACTATAATTTCGTTATATAGGACATGTCTGTTCTGGTACTGCGAACATTGATATGTCGGAGCAAAAGGTATGCACGCTGTTTTACTGGTTGCTTTGCCATGTCAGAACAGTTGCAACTCTTCTTTATCCATGGCATTAGCTGCAATGCCAATTTTGAGAGAACCCTATAGGGCCAGTCCAGATGAATGTGCTCAAATGGTCCACACCAGCAATGTATTGGAGAATAAGGCTGATACAATTATGGCTTCCCACCTGCTTGTAAAAATCCTGGCTGCAATGACGAAGCCTCACTCATAAAACACAGCAACTTTGCCCATTGTAATGCTAACTGCACTGCTAACGCTACTAATGCTAATACTAAATGCATTGTAATGCTACGAACACTGCTAATGCTAACCCCATGTTAACAGCCCCCAAAACTATATAGTATATACAGTAATATAGCAATGGCCAGTGGACGTAAGTGCATTTGCAATCATGCCGGAGATTAACTGGTGGAGTAAACTGGTAATATTGTTGCGGAGACCTGTGTTAAGCATAGTCGAATTGAAGGTGTTTATATAAATAACCAAACACCCGCAGGATTTGACCGGTGTTTAAATAAGGAAAATAAGGCCCGAAATATATTTCGGGCCTTCTTCTTTGACTCTTCTTCGGGGACAGGATTATCATACAGACATTTTATGCACAGGATTGTACTCGCATGCTATATATATATATATATATATATATATATATATATATATATATATATATATACATTATGCCGTCTGCCGATATTGACGAAACCATCATCTGAGTCCATGTATTTACATTCCAACATAGGAGTACAAGTGATGGACACTAACAAAGCCAAAGGTTCGTCGCTTCCCTAGACACCTTCTGTATGCACCTCCCCTATGCATTTCTATATATATATATATACACATATATTCGTGATACGTCAATGCTCTCGAAGTGTCCGCGTGTGTGGATGAACGAGTGCATAAGTGAGTGAGTGAACACGCGAGTGCGTACGTGGGTGAGTGAATTCCTGGGTGAATGATGGGGTGAGTGATTGGTGAGAACGTGGTCGGCTCTCCTGTGATCATGGTGGGTTGTCCTGTGTCCGTGGTCGGTTCTCCCGTGTATGTGGTCGGTTGTGCTGTGTCCGTAGTCTGCGGTCGAAACCGCCGACTGTTTGGAACAATGACGAACACTATAACTCTTTCGAACTCTAGGAATATCGTACTTAGAACACGCTTCAAACGATGAGACGTGTCCAAATCCGAGGAGTCTTCGATAATTTTAAGAAGGAAAATAAATATTCCCGACTGGGTGCCTGGATGCGACCTGTTGGTGTGATGTGATGAGCATGGCAGGGCCGTTCGAACCTCGCCCGACCGAACAGCAACATTTGGACGAGCACTTCGGACAACATCCACCGCGTGGAGTCTCAGTCATCGCCCCCTCCCCCAGATCAGGGTGCCTGCGCGTTGTTCTAACAGCGCGGCGTTGTTGCAGGAGTCGGCGACACATCACGGCACCAGACGACCGGCGCGCCACATTTGGCGACAGCTGGCCCGAGGGCGACCCGCGCACCTGGCAGAAGCCGCCCGGCCCGTCCGACACCCGAGCCTGGCCGCAGTCGCAAGCCAGCCAACTGCTTTCGTCTATTCTAGGGCGGGTCAACGTCGACGTCAACAAGTCGGCAAAGGAGGCCGCCGATGGCGTGAGGAATTTAGCCGACGGTGGTGGCCAGATCCAGCCGAAAAGACCCTCGGACAAAGGCAGCGAACAACTGGGCACGACCACTAAGCACACACACCGAACGAGTGATGCGATGGGCAGCGCAGACGGCAGCGTGAAGCCTGTGGGCTCGGAGGACCCGGTGGCTGTGGTGCGAAACCCGCAGCCGCCCTGGAGCGAGCCCAACCCGGCCAACTACTTCATGTACGACGACGGCCGATTTCCCCGGTCGCTGCCGGTGTCGACGCGGCCGGCTAGCGACTGGTCCGAGCAGCGCTTCTCCGCCGACGACCTGACCGTGTTCCGCAACGTGTTCCGCTGGCTCTCGACGGAGTCCGGCCGCTGCGGCCCGTCCGCCCCGCCGGACAGCAGCGGCGACAACAGCCTGGCCAGCAGCGGCGGCAGTCTGGGCGACAGCGGCCCCGACACGCTGGCCAGCAGCGGCGGCAGTCTGGCCAGCAGCGGGCCCGAAATGCTGGGCAGCAGCGGCGGCGGCACCCTGGGCGTCAGCGGGCCCGAAATGCCGGGCAGCGGCGGCTCCAGCGGTGCGGACACGGGCGGCGCCGACCCGCCCGCCACCAAGCTGGCGTGCCTGATGCCGCCGCTGGCGCTCGGCTCGCCGGAGCGGCCCTGTCTCGCCTACGTGTTCGGCGCCGACCCGCGCGCGTCGTTCGTGCGCGCGCTGGCCGGCCGGCCGTGTGAGGTGCACGTGCTGGACCACCGCGTCGCGCAGAGCCCGCGGCGCCAGCGGCCGCCGCCGCCGCCCGGCGTGCAGCTGCACGCGCTGGGCGTGGGCCGCAACCGGCACCGGCCGGCCGGCGCCGGCGGGGACGTGCTCACGCTGGACGGCGTGATGGCCGCGCTGGGCCACCAGCGGCGCTCGCTGCAGTTCCTGCAGGCCGACCTGGCCGGACTCGAGACGGACATGCTGCTCGACCAGCTGGTCGACGCCAAGGACGCGCGCAGCCGCATGTTCGTGCTCGACCGCGCCGAGCAGCTGGCGCTGAGCGTGCACGTGCGCGCGCGCCCCGAGCAGGAGCTCGCCTTCTACCGCCAGCTGTGGCACGCGCTGCAGCAGCTCAGCCTGCTCGGCTTCGAGGTGGTGGACAGTTCGCCGCGCTCTCGGTCTGGATGGTGGACGTTTCCCGGTGTGGCTGGATCGGTTTCGCTTGTTTATGACGTGCTGCTGGTGCGAAAGCGGAAAAAGTCTGTTAATTTCGATGCAAACATGATGTCTAGGAGGAGGAGAGCGTGATTAATATCTCGAACGTCGGTTCATTATTTTCCTATACTACTGCATGCCATTTTGTCTACGGGTAGCGCTTTATCAACTATCCTGCTCTCGTAATGGACGCTTACGACATATACTTACGAGCATATGAACGTCGTGCAGTGCCATGTTAAATCTGTAAGTCATTGTAAATATCAGTATTGCGGAGAAGGCTGTGAAGGATTGCTCATCAAAAGTGTCTAAACATCACCCCTGATTGATAAACAGTTCTGAGCCTTGGATCAGCGAAGTCAACATGGAAAGATGTCGACCATGTCAACCGATATAGGCCAGGATTCTACCAAAATTCCAGCAAACCATGTAGCATCTTCATTTCTATCAGACAAGCTCATGCCTAGCAGCAGCGTTAAAGAAGTGGCGACTGGTTGATGTAGAGTCAAAATGAGCAACACGAAAATAGTTTCTAACCGCGGAGTTACGATCTAGAAATATATTTGTCAATTAACTGACACTTGAGAGAATATACGGAGAATAAGAATATAATAACTCACCGAGAATACAAGGCAGAGTAAATTCGAGTAAATTTACTATTCTGATCAGAATAGTAAATTTACTCGAACGGATAGAATTGTCGATTCACTACTTTACTTTCATTCGCATATACATTCTTCGGCCATGTTGCACACTCATTCGTTGAAATCAAGGCAAGTGTGGGGTGTGTGTGTGTGCATGTACATTGGCGCACAAAATGGGGAGGGGCAAAGGTGGCAGCTTCCCTGATTGCGGTGTCTCCAAGAATGGGCGTTCGAAAAATCGTGCCGATCCCCTACAAATCCCGCTGAGGCCTAAAAAATCGCATCGGGGCCCCTGAAAATTGAAAATCACATTGGACCCATAAATCGCTCTGGGCCAGAACAATTGACGCTGGGGGTCTAAAAAGTGTGGCCGGCACCCGGAAATCACGATGGAAGCCTCGAAAGGTCCGGGCAAGGCCACTGAAAATCACGCTGAGCATAGGTGGCCAAGAAAGTCGCGCCTTGACTCAGGAAAGCATGACGTTAAGGGCTCCACAAATCGCACCGAGGCCACACAAGTCTCCAAGTCTCATCTGGACCCAAATAAAATGAAGCCGAGGAAAATAAAAAGCAATCCAGACATGGAACTCTAAAACGTGTTAGCCCCCCAAAAATGTCCAGGTCGCTAAAACTCTCGCGAGAGATCTCGACAAAAAGAAAATCACATCGCAGCTCTTGAAAAGCATACTGGGAACCCAAATGTTCCCAGTATATCGCACCGTGGTCCTCCCAAATGTCGCAACTGGCCACACAAATACATTCTTACCCGCAATGTTACGGTGCGGCTTAAACAATCTCATAAAAAAACCGGAGAGTTCGCAAAAGAAACGTGCCCGGGCACCGAAAAATGATCGCACTGGGAACCCGAAGAGTCGTACCGGTGCCAAATCATATCGCACAGGGAGCATACAAAAGAATGCCTCGACCCCAGAAATCACATCGAGACCCAAGCGAATCGATCCCAGCACTGAAAAAACCAGAACAGATTCGGAAAGAAAATTATC